>OMLF01011881.1:6882-39629 GCA_900302615.1 Holocentrus rufus
CCCCGGATACAGTAATCCCTCCCAGGCCCTCCCCTCCAGATTCCCCTCCCCTCTGAGGTGTTTCCAAACTTTCCAAAAGCCCACTTTGAGCTGCGCTGGCCCAGGGCAGACTGCGACTGCCATGTGGAGAAGTGTACAAACAAGTCACTTGTTAATTGCTTATGAACCAGAGCCCAACTTATTAAATATGAGTGTTGAATTCTTTGCTTGGTTGTCACATGGCCACTTAGGTTCAAGCTGGTTGTAATTTTGTTGATTGTGCAGACTAGCTGGGCTGAAGTGATAGATGATGAGGTGGGTTTATTACAAAGTAAGTGTGAAGATTTCTCAGGAGGAAGTGGATTTACGGTCCTGCATATGTTAACGGCTGTTAGGCTGATAGATGGTGATACTGTAAATTCCCAGGAAAGGAGGTGGATGTCCTCCATATATTCTTCACTACACCACTACAGTCACGTAAAAAGCTGCTTTTTACTGCTTAAGTAACCATCAACTCCAATCAATGTGCCTCAATCTGTCAGTTCGCTAACTGTCCTGATTTTTGCTGCCATTCATTCAATCATTTCAAATCTTTGTCACTTTTAGAGGAAACAAAATAGTGTAGTACGTTCAATTTCCAACATTGATCATAATAAATATTCATTTTCACCATTAATAACCACACAAATCATAGTTGTATTGTTGGACTTTGTACACACTTTCATGTACAAAGGACAATGCCATAGAAATCCTAAACAAAATTCCATTTATGAAAGAACTGAACTGTCGCAATAACAAATCCTGTCTTGTCTTAAAAATCTACCCTGTAGTGCTTTTGTGTTGCTATTACCTAGTGATCATTTAATGTCATGATGTCTGCAGTGTCATATTTGTGTTGTGTCAAGGAACTGTAGACATTAGACAGGTAAGTGATGTGCTATATTTCTTCTATGTGCTGGTATGGTGTCAATCTAAATGATAGAATGTTAAATACACAGTATATGAGAGAAGACAGTAGGCGGTGAGATTGAAACTGGTTTTGATCTAATCACTTTACTCGGTGGTGTGTCCTCTCCAGGCCCGTATGGATCGCACTGACATTGGCACTCTGCTCATCCCGAATGTCAAGATGTCTGACTCAGGCACTTACATGTGTGTTGGCAGCAACAGCATTGGCTCCAACAGAGCTCCCATTCAAGTCACAGTGCTAAAAGGTGAGGCCCAGAGGTTTGCTGTGTCATATTGGGATCTGGTTTTGTCTGTAGCATCTCTTTCACATGAAGTTTGCAGAGTGCATCTTGCAGGAGGTCCTGTGTTAGCAAGACATCTTCAATATAATACATCTATAATGTGGTGTATGTGTTTGTGTTTGTGCAGCGGACCATATCTCTTCGGCCATCACCATCCAGCCTTCTATAGCTGATGTCCAGGAGGGCCAGAGTCTGGACCTCAACTGTTTTGCCCCTGGAAACCCTCCTCCCTCTGTCACCTGGACTAGAGCCAGCGGACGCCTTTCTTCCAACCACCAGGTGGGACAAATGCATACTCACACTCACATTATATATGTATGCATTAGTGCGCTCATATTTCATGAGCGGCCTTACATACTAGCAGAGATACAGAATATAAAGATCTTAGAATACATTATAACTTGTTTTATCTCTTCAGGTGTTTTATTCAGGGTTAAACATGAGAAGCATTACAAAGTGCTTGAAGCTTCAGAATATGAAGTCCTGAAGTCTAATATATTGTTAAAATGCTGTATGTGTATGGTTACGCAAGCTAATTCAGTATTTTATATAGACTTTCTTCTTTTATGTAATATTTTCTATTTTGCCAGCTTTATAATCTTTAATCTTGTATTTGTTTTTTTAAACACTATTTTTTAAACGCCATACATTTCACTTTTTCATACCTTTTCATGTACTTTTTAATGTACTTTCACATACTCAAGTGCTTCATCAACTCTATTTTTAGTTATGTACTATGATAACATAATAACATGACATTATTATCATTATCATCATCATCATCATTATTATTGATATTATTAATTATAGTAAAAGTACTATTGTGGTTGCTGTTATAATACTATACTACACTGTACTATACTGTACTATAAGGTAATGCTGTTCCCTGTGTGGTGCAGGTTCTGGGCAGTCAGCTGCGTATCTTGTCAGCCACTCCAGACGACTCAGGAGAGTACATCTGTCGGGTACAAGGCAACTCTGGAAACCACGGATCCCCAGTCCGCCAGGCCTCTGTCTCTGTGTCTGTCACCTCCTCCTCCTCACGTATGTTGAACCAAACTGTGGGCCTCAAACTGATGCCAGGCTGGTTAAAAAAGCCTTTTTTTCTCTTATTGCAGTGAAACAGTAACTAAGAGCCCTTTTGGTTAATTGTTTTCTTTTCAGCTGTTTTTTATTTCATAGCCAGACAACGTGATTAGATTTGACAGACATGACAGAAATTACAGCTGATGACAGTGCCGGTCAGAGGCTGAGAGGGAACATGCAAGTGACATGAGGGCAGGGCAGCGCAGGGCAGGGATGCTGTTCCCAGGCTAACACTGCCTCACATTATGAATGGCTTTTCCAGTTGTTCTTTCCAACCCGGCCCAGTGTGAGCTCACAGTGAATGGTTTTCCCCACTACTGTCCCATGATCTCATCCTCGTTCAGTCCTTCCTGGACTTCAGCAATGTTTTGAGCTTTTTAGCTGCTGCCAATGTAGCCCATGGCCACATTGTTTAGTAATCTGTTACTTCAGGCGTATGTGAATAACAAGTCAGCTGAATGAAGTGAGATCAGTATGGGAGGTAATATTGAAATAGAGTCTAATATCGGCCCTGTGCTACTGCTTTCCGGAGCAGGTCTGCAGACGCCCATCATCTCCATTGAACCGCACAGCGCCGCGGTGCGTATCGGAGACTCGGCCAGTTTCAGGTGCAGGGTGTACAGTGGAGCCCAGCCCGTCAGACTGGAGTGGAAGCTGTCCAACAACCAGCTCCTGCCAGGTGAGGACCAGGACCACACACCGTTTGGGATGAACGAGTCTGCTTTCCAGAGAGAAAACATTATTCATGAGCAATAACGAATATGATCCACCTCTGAAATCCTGCTTCGCCCTGAAGTCTATCTTTCCTTCCTTCCATCCATTTTCCACACCCTTTTATTCCTATTGGGAGTTGCCGGGAGCTAGAGTCTATCCCAGCATGCATTGGGAGAGTAGCAACCAGTCCATCACGTCACTAACACCGACAAACGCACTCATTCTCACATTTGCACATTCAAAATCCCTTCATTTGATGATTGATCTCTTACTCTTTGCTCAGTTGCTCCCAAACCCCCAAAGTTGGCATCTGCACCACTGCCCCACCACGAGCAACCCCCAACATTTCAGCATGACTCACAAAAGCATCGCAGGCCATTCAGCGTCGTAAAAGTCGATGACAGTAGGATCAAAATCTGATGACATGATCGCCCTGATGAACGCTGCTCTTGCTGAAACACATGTTTCATGTTGGATGTCCCAGTGTATAAATGAAATGTGACTTCTGTATCCAGTTATCCAATTTTGCATGCACTGCCTCTCGCTCGTTGTTTGAATTGTCATATTGGAATTGAAATTTTTTGACTCAGTGGTCTTCAAACAAGCATTCTCTAGTTCAAACGTTCTTCTTATAACTCAAACAAGACTTTATGACCTTTGCTTTAGAATTTCTACTGGAGAAAGAAAATGAATTGAATTACACCAGGCTACTCAGTTTGAATTCTCACTCTTTTTAAAATATGATTATTTTAGTTTGAATTCTCTTAAGGCCTTAGGAACATCCAATCTTTGGACATCCCCCAAGAGCCACCAAGAGACGTTTCACACCCAAGATTGAGAAATGGTGTTTAAGCAAATTGAGAAGTATCCTGCAGCGGATCTGATGTTTTGTTGGGTTTTTCTATCCTACAGATAATGTCAAAGTTGGCCCAGATGGTTCTGTTATTACCATTGCCAATGCCCGCTCCAGCAACCAGGGCACCTACCGCTGCGTGGCAAGCAACCTGTTTGGCATCACCCAGAGCATCGTGTCTCTGATTGTCAGAGGTAAATCACATATGCTCACACATCTATTTTCTCAGTAGAATATCTGTCACTCCCATTGCGGCACACCCCCAAACATCTTCGACCTTCTCCTTATTGAAGGGCGCCCTCTAGTGGCAAAACGAATACAAAACTATAACAGTCTTTTGTCCGTGCGCTCAGAAGCCCCTGTGGCCACTGTCACCCCTGTTGGGCCTGTGCGGGTCAGAGTGGGTGAACCTATCAACCTGGAGTGCCAGTCATCAGGAGAGCCACGCCCCTCGGTCACATGGCACAGGCTGGACAGCACCCGCAAAACCATGCTGAGCAGCCCGGTGCCCATGGAGTCAAATGCCGTCATGCAGGTATATCGACAAACTGAATCCACAGTTCAGCTGCCACTTAACCTATAGGATCAGCTTCCTTTGTCTTGTTTTGAAGTTTTAGGTACTTTGATGGCCAGATAATCTAGTTTTCCTCCCATGCAGATTCTGGTGGCACGTCCAGAGGACAGTGGCACCTACGTGTGCACAGCACGCAACAATGAGGGCACCTCTGAGAGCAGGGTGGAGGTAGTAGTGGAGGGAGGCTCTCGACTGCCCACAGTGCCCAGAGCCACTGTTCCTGAGCCCCTCATGGTCGCAGTGGAGGGACAGACTGCAACACTGCGCTGTGACGCCCATGGTAAAGAGTGAAAAAAAACTTTTATAATGGAAATTTGCTTGTACTATTTTCATGTCCTGTCTACTAAAATCAGTGTTTCAGAATGACAGGATTTCCTCTTTGTGATTCCCTCCCCCTCTCCAGGCTTCCCTCCTCCTAAGATCACCTGGTCTAAACTCCGAGCTCCGTTGCCTTGGAGACACAAGTTGGTGAACAACAGCCTGGTGCTGCCCAGTGTTGGCCGCCAAGACTCTGGAGAGTACATCTGCAATGCCACCAACCACATGGGCACCACCGAGGTCACCATCATGCTGGATGTAGAGAGTAAGCTTTGTTTTTTCCTTTTACCTTTTGTAAAGATTTTAGTTGAGCCCATCAACAAACCAGACTAATTTTCTTTACAAGTCATGCAGTGCTATTTTGTATAGTAAAGTATCATGTTATCACAATCCTATATTAAATTCCTTCTCTCATGTATCTCATGTAGCTCCTCCCTATGCCACCTCCATGCCTGACGACGTGGCTGTGCGTGTTGGGGAGGTGATCAGGCTGCAGTGCCTGGCCCACGGCACTCCACCCCTCACCTTCACTTGGACCAAGCTGGATGGCAGCCTGCCCCCCAGGGCCCAGATTAACAACGGAGATCTCCAGATCAACCTGGCCACCGCCGAGGACGCTGGGAGCTACAAATGTGTAGCCAGCAACAAAGTGGGCAACAGTGAAGCCGTGGCTAAAGTCACAGTCAGATGTAAGTTAGACTAATAATATAATCATTTGACAAAGTTTATTTTGCAAAGACACAATCCCAGTATAGAAAAGACAGGAGGAAACATGTGACATTTATATACTTTTTGGTATTCATTCATGTCTGTCATGTCTGCCCTAAGTGACCTCTTTTCCTTGTTCTTTCTCCTTGCAGCGCCCCTGACAGTGCGCGTGTCGCCCCAGGTTGAGGTAAAAGCCCAGGGCAGCGCTGTGGAGTTCACCTGTTCAGCAGCAGGTGGCGTCGAAACCAAAATTGAATGGCTGAAGGAGGGAGGCGCCCTGCCGCCTAACCACCATGTCAAGGACGGGGTGCTGAGGTGACTCATGCACACAGCAGGGTTTAAACTCCTTGAATGCATGGATGTTTTCTGTAAGATAAAAACTGAGCAGTATGGCTCATAGTTGTATGTGCTGTTTCTCTGTAGGATTGAGAATCTCGAGCAGAGCAATGAAGGTGTTTACATCTGCAGAGCCAGCAGTGTGTATGGTCAGGCCCAGGACACGGCCAAGCTTACCATCCAAGGTCTGCTTCATGTACTGCCATATAATGCAAACACTCTTAACTTAACAGTGCCCCCCAAAAAGATATTTTTCGACTTAGCCCCACTGAACAGTCTATCCATCCAAATAGTTTCTGTTTCTGATTCCAATCTGCTTCCAGGTTTCCAATCTGCCAATTTGCAATCTTCCCTGTCTCCCAGCACCCCAATTACAGTGGAGCTGGATGGGTATCCGTCAAAAAAAAATGTGAAAAACTCAACAGCAACAGCTCTTTTCAAAAACAGTGACACAGATACCCAAAATAATTAACAGCTGTCAGAGTTGAAGTGTATTGTTTGTAATTATTTCCTGCCGAAGTACATTGGCAAACAGTATTTATCCACCTGTAATGTATACTCATTTGGGTTGGATGCAGTTTTAATTTTAGACAGTTTGAGCTCCACAAAACAATACCCATCCAGCCCCACTATATTGAAGTGCTGGATGGATAGATCGCTCTAGGGGTAAAGGGTAAATATATATTTTTTCATTATTTTGAGTAACCTGCCCCTTTAATTAACACTCTGAATTCTGTTTTGTTCAATTCTATTCTACTTGGATGCCCCTTTCCCTCCTATCCTGCTCTCGACAGCCCTGCCAAAGGTGATGATCAACGTGCGCACGTCGATTCAGACAGTGATGGTTGGGAACTCGGTGGAGTTCGAGTGCCAGGCCGTCGGCGATCCCCAGCCCACCGTCCAGTGGAGCAAAGTGGGCGGGTCTCTGCCCACACACATCATGGTGAAGGGTGGCATGCTGAAGATCCAGCAGGTGACGGAGGCCGACGCCGGGCAGTACCGCTGCACCGCCACCAACGACGTCGGCTCGGTCCAGTCTCAAGTGGTCCTCAACGTCCAGTGTGAGTGCACGAGAGAAAATATCATGTAAACCCGGCGTCACGCCATGCCGTCATGTCAGCTCAGCGAGGGTGTCACTGCTCTGATCTGACTCAGCGTCTTTGCTTGTGTCCGTAGCCCTTCCACAGATTGCAGCGCTGCCTGAAACGAAGGAGGTGACAGTCGGGTCTGACGCCATGTTGCCCTGTGTGGCTTCAGGATACCCTGTACCTGAGATCAAATGGTCCAAGGTGACAAGACCTCTTGACTTCTGCAATTTGATAAAACTTCATTTCCCATAAAGAAATCATCAGCTGTGCTTTTTATCATCTACAAGTATAAAATATCAACTTTTTAGACGCTGATGCTGATAGAATTCATGGAGCATGTCTGACTGTATGATGCATCTTCCTCATACAGCTGGGAGACGAGCTTCCTCCCAAGT
The DNA here is from genome assembly GCA_900302615.1 of Holocentrus rufus. NCBI lineage: Eukaryota > Metazoa > Chordata > Actinopteri > Holocentriformes > Holocentridae > Holocentrus > Holocentrus rufus. The sequence continues at coordinate 14,184 of OMLF01011881.1, forward strand.
GTTTCCAGCAGGCTAACGTGCTGACGATCCCACGTGTCGCCCATGAGGATTCTGGGACATACGTATGCACTGCCTCCAACAAACAGGGCAAAGTGGAAGCCTTCACTGCGCTTAGTGTTCACGGTCAGTCTACTGAATCAATCAAAACAGCAGGAAGGGATCTAGATATGAATGAAGGGAAATTATTTAATATGACTTGCATACATGTTTGTGACAATAACATGATGTGTCTGTTCAGAGAGAGTGATGCCCTACTTTGCCCAGGAGCCCTTGTCCTATCTCACCTTGCCCACCATCAAGAACGCCTATAAGGCTTTCAGCATCAAGATCAACTTTAGACCGGATAATGTTGATGGTAAGGAAGTGCCCATAGTTTTATGCAGTTTATTGTTTAACTTTTTGTCTCTGAATATTGAGTGTCATTTTATTCCCTTGAGTACCATGTTTGTGATATTTTCCCATGTATAATTTCACTCCGTCTTCTGTGCCCTCTCCCTCTCTCCTTCAACTCTCCCTCTCACCCATGTGGTGGGAAGGTCTGATGTTGTACGCCGGTGAGTCTCAGTGCTTGAGAGCCACAGTAACTCAAGACTGATGCAGGCTGTGTAGCTTGTCCGGCTGCATTCAACTTTCCTATAATGCATCCAAAATATATATATATATAATGCATCCAGAGCTGTTTTAGCGGCTGTCAAAAAGATGCAGAATTGTGAATGGCTGATGTTTTCATACAGGCTTTGCAGTCATGATTGCACGACCACTTGTCAGAGAATTACAGTCATCAGACTAATAATAATGGAATAACTCTGTATGAGGCGTTTTCAAACCTAGCTTCACTTTCCTTTCCGCTCCAGTTTCTACAGTAGAGTACAATAATTTCTTACATTGCGGCAGTTCTGAAAATAATCATTGATAGATCAAGTAGCGCTTGTAAGTATTTGTTTTAGACTACCTAGGTGCCAGATGGGTGCGGGTTTGCCACAGGACTTAACAGTTAAAGGCATAAAGGAAAATATTTGCAGGTCAATTTAGTTTTCTGTGAGAGGCAACCTATCTGAGACTGTTTGAATATATGGTGATGCACTAGATCCTACCCATTTAGAAAAACTACAGTATTTCATCCATGTCTGACCCTGTTACTATATCAGAAGGAAGATGGATTGTTTCAATGTGGGATACAAAAACTTACTGGAAAATTTTTCTATTATTTTTGACCAAAATTTACGGCAGAAGTAAATCAACTGTGTGTGGCACATTCAAGCAATCCACTTTTTCTTGACCACTCCCTTTCATAGCGATCACAGATGGTACAGATGTATGTGTAAGGAGGCATGTTAGCAGGCAGCTTTGACCCTTTCACCATGTGTTGCCCGTGTGGCCCATGTGAGCATGTGTTCCTGGCATGTGGGAGCAGAAACAGGCCTGGCAGTGTGGATGTGACCAGTTGTTCCTGGCTCTGCCCAGTGAAACCCAAACAGGATGGCTTTGGTTGGCTTTAATCTTGCCTCACCATAGCATGCTGCTTTACACTTCAGCTTTCAAAGAGTTTTACCTCGTGTGACTGAGTGCAATGCAAAATATGTCCATCCTAACAAGCCATTTACTCTTATAATTTGTATTCAAAATAGACTTTTTTTGAGTGGAGAACCACCTCAAAGGAATATTTTCCATTTGTTTTAAGAACTGCCAGATTAAATGACTTGTTAAAATGGATGTTATTGCAGTGCAAGTGTTTGCTACTGTGTTTCAGCACTGTGTTTCACCATATTTGTTTTGGTCATCCAGGGATGATCCTCTATAACGGCCAAAGGAGGACAACAGGAGCGGACTTTATTTCTCTGGGACTTGTAGGAGGCCGCTTGGAGTTCAGGTGAGTTTATGCTGAACTTCAAAGTGTGGGAGTTCTTCTTAATTGATTGTGCTAAGTAGGATAACCTCATTTTAAAACCCGCTGTCTCCTCTCAGGTTTGATGTGGGCTCCGGCATGGCCACCATTCGGGACCCCAACCCCATCAAACTGGGAGAGTTTCACACTGTTGAGCTGCACCGCAACCACACCCTGGGCTACATTGTTGTGGATGGAGGGGAACCGATCAATGGCAGCTCACAGGTACTCCTGTCAGACTTACATGTGAACAGACTTTATAATGGCTTGGCTTTCACTTGTGACCAGTGAGCAATATCTGCACCTAACATTTTTAAAAGATTATAAACAAGGTTGATATCATTCCACCTGTTGCTGAGCTGCATCAGAATCAATGTAAGTTCATATAATCCTCACATTCACATTCTCTTTCCTCAGGGCAAGTTCCAGGGACTAGATCTGAACGAGGAGCTGTACATTGGTGGCTACCCCAACTACACACTCCTCGCCAAAACGGCTGGCATTAAGACTGGTTTTGTTGGTGAGACATCACTCTTTATGCCATGAGCATTTATTTTAATGGTAACATGGAGAAAATGTGTTTTACATGTGCAACGGCTTGTTCTGACTGGATTTTGGTCCTGTCTAGGTTGTATCCGTCAGCTGGTGATCCAAGGTGAGGAAGTCATCTTCAAAGACCTTGACCGCAGCTCTACCGGTGTCACCAACTGTCCCACCTGCAAAGATCACCCATGCCAGGTCAGTTACATCCATCTGCTTGCAGAATCACATGTTTCTGGACCATAAAATGAAAACAATGTAATGTAGCTCCACTTATACCCTTCTATTAAGTTCTAAAGGAAACGTTTTTCAATTTTATCCTATGAAAACCAATTAATTTCTTCCTTGTCCTTATCCAGAACGGAGGGAGGTGTGAGGATTCAGACGCCAGCTTGTATAAGTGCAGCTGTCCCAGAGGATTCACTGGCAGCAACTGTCAGCACCACTCTTCCCTGCACTGTCACTCAGGTACAGTACATGTGACAGACCGACTGATCACACAGACTGCAGCACTGTGTGACTACAGCAGACTGGCAGCACCGTCATTACATGATATGGGTAGTGTTGCAGTGTAATTATGTCTTTCTGTTTGTGACCTTTCCCTCCCACAGAGGCCTGTGGTCCTGATGCCACCTGCATCAACCGCCCGAATGGCCTGGGCTACGACTGTCGCTGTCATCTGGGCAAGTCTGGAAACAAATGCATGGATGGTAAGGAACAGTTGCCCCGATCTCCTCAGTCTGAACAATCCCTACTATTTTTATTGTCACTGAGACACGAATGAGGTCAGATCTAGGCTTAGCCAGTTTGCGGGTCAGATGAAATAATCGGGACTGACTTTCAATACACTGAACCAGACCAAAACTTCATTCAGTATTCCTCACATTTGCCCCATTCTTCACGTTCCCCAGGAGAATTGGTGACCACTCCATTGTTTGATGGCGAGGAGTCTTACATAGCCTACCCTCCCCTGACCAACATCCATGATGATCTGCGTGTTGAGCTGGAGTTCAAGCCGCTGGAGAGAGATGGCCTGATGTTCTTCTGTGGAGGGAAGAAGATGAAGGTGGAGGACTTTGTAGCCATCTCACTGGTGGATCGACACGTGGAGTTCAGATATGAGCTGGGCACAGGTAAGATGGATACTGGGTAGACACCAGCATACTCTATTCCAATAGAAAACATGGGTAAAATTGAATTCTGGTAGGTTTATTGTCAACTATCTTGGGTGTATCTTGGTTTTCAGGCCAGGCGATTCTTCGCAGTCCAGAGCCAGTCTCGTTGGGCCAGTGGCACAGAGTTGTGGCCGAGCGGAACAAGAGGGCTGGTCACCTGAGGGTGGACCAGGGTCCAGTGGAGAGGAAGACTTCTCCAGGGAAAGCCCAGGGTCTCAATATCCACACTCCTATGTACCTGGGAGGAGTCCCCAGCATGGACATCCTGCCCAAGCCCGCCAATGTCAGCGAAATGTTCGATGGATGCATCGGAGAGGTGAGATCTCTCTGTTGAAAATCACCATCATAATAACCCATTATTCATATTAATGGAATTGTTATGGTGGTTTCTGTTGTGTTGCTAACAATTAATTGTTGCTACCTGTTGGGTAATTTCTATTACCATTTCCAAATGGTAGTTCCAAGCTAGTTATACAAGCAGATATTGACTGCGGTTGTTAAAAACAGGAATATGGTGGCTTTAACGTGTCTGCACTGCGTCCTGCTTAGGTTTCCATCAACAACAAGAAGGTGGACCTGTCCTACAGCTTCACAGAAAGCAGAGCTATCCGCACGTGTGTGGACAACAGCCCCTGTGACCGCCGGCCCTGCCTGAACGGTGGTCACTGCATGTCCAGTGCTGAGTATGAGTACCAATGCCTCTGCAAGGACGGATTCGAAGGTGAGTGCGGTTTGTGTAACAGTACGATCTACAGTATCTGCATAGTGTTGTTTTCAGGCATGAAAAAAAGTTGGTACAATGGAAAATCTCTTGATCATTGACCTTTGACCCCTAATCGCTGCCTGCAATGTGACCCTGCAGGCGAGCGCTGCGAGGTGGTGAAAGACGTGTGCCAGAGCAACCTTCAGTGCCAGAATGGGGGCACCTGTGTGAACGGCCAGTGTGTGTGCATTGAAGGCCACACCGGCCTAAACTGTGAAGAAGGTGAGTGCTGACTGACAGTGCGACCATTTATACCATGATTAAATCTAATCAAAGCCATAAATAGTACAACAGTGGGACAATATGTTTTTATTGTGTTCATTTATAACAATATGTTTTCATTTCAGAGGGGAAAAGTATTTTTACATCAGCATATAACAGCTGTTAAGCTTTACAGTACCTGCATGATGATTCATGTGTTTGTTGTAATTTTACAGATGGGGGAGTTAGACTTATCAGCCCTATCAGCCCTCTTCAGAGTCCTCCTACAGGACAGATGTTAGCTACTGCAAACACCTGTATCCCGCCAACAAAGACATTCATCATCAAACCACTAGATAGACAGATAAACAGTCAAGATTGATCCCATATGACTCACATTCTCCACAGTGTGCAGCCAATCTAACATCAGACAGCTCTTTGTTTGACATCCAGCATTGTGCTGAGTGCTGGCTGGGCTAATCCTAAGTGATGAAGTGTGTCTTACCCCCACACTCTCATGGCTATATCCCGCAAACACAGGCCAGGTCTCCAGCTTCCCCGAGGCTCTGTGGAATATGGAAGGTAGCGGGGCGAATGGTACAGTATCTCAATATTCAGTCTGCCTGACACGACCGTGACTAACAGGGGGCCCGTCTGACCTCGAGGGGCCCCACGTCCCTTCCAGCGCCAACTCAACCCGTCTACTGCCTAACACACATGCGCACACCAACATAAACCAAATGCACATGTATGTACTCTGGCGACTGAGTCTGTTACCCCCATGGAAGGTTGGGAGAGGGGAATTCTGCATCTGCTGTGCAAAACGTTATGCTAGAATTACAGTTGTGAGATCAACTGGTTTGAGTGCTGTCCATTTTTGGACCTGTGGCACCTTTTTCATGCTTGTCCACAGATACTAGAAATGTAGAATTCCCCTTTTTTCTTCTTCTTCCTTTAAAACAACTACTCACCACAACGTGAAATCTTGTCTACGTCTTCTTCAAAACCGCTTGTCTATACAAGAAGAAGGACAAAAAAAACCCCACCCACAAACCACTCATTTTCCTCCTGAACTTACTGTAACCAAATGAGAACATTAAATGTATTCAATGTAAACACATTTGATGGCAGCACTGTGTTGTTACTAACAGCCGAAAGTGTCTGTTGAAAGCACAACATGATGGTTTTTTGGGTGAGTTGAGCGTATACTGCACATTCTCCAGTTGTTGTGCATGGAGCCGTGGTTTGGGTGAGTTCTATCAGTGTGAATGGTCAGAGATGTTTTAGTGCACAAGGAATGGCAAATAACTTGTATTGCTCATGTATTGGTAAGGACTGTGAACTGAATTTGAGCCTGGTTTGGAAGGACTGAAGAATTTTATTGTTTATTACAGCGTTTTGTTTTTGTTTTTTAAAATGCAGTGGCTGGATGTGATTTGTGTGTTGATTTTATGCACAGAAATTAAGTGTAGGGTTATCATATTTTAGTTTACATTTAAACTCTATCTGTATAGTGATTTCAATTGAGGCTCAGATCATTTTGTCTTGTACACATGTTCTAACCGAGCCTGCCTTACCAGGGTTTCTGCCATCCTTTTGCCACTGGAGGGCGCCATAACATTGAGGATCAAATCCTCACAAGACTTGTTTTAATTCTGTTTTTATTTTTATCCATTACATTTTTTTGTAGATTCACCATTCCTGTACGCAGCTCATTTCCAGAATGATGGGTACATTGCTCTACCCAAACCCATCTTCCCCAGAAGGTCAGTGTGTAGTTACCTGTATCATTGATTGTATTCTCTTACAGTCGTTAAGACTTCATGTAAAGCTGTGCTAAGAGTGAAATGATTGTGTGTTTTTCTTTGTCTTAGTGCCCATGACTCTCCAGAGACCATTGAACTGGAGATCAACACTGACTCCTCTGAGGGCTTGATCCTGTGGCAGGGAGTGGTAGGTCCTGGTTCCGGTCTTTAGTCCTGGTTCAGAGTAAGACTTAATCCTGGCACTGGGCTTCGGCCTAATCTTAACCCTGCTCTGACAAATAAACCAGAACCTGATTCCTTGCATCCATCCTGTCCCCTCACTTTTAACCTCCCTGTTTATCAGCACTCCTAATCATCACCACCATCACTGTCAGTTTTACATTTATATGTTACTGATAATACAGCACTGCATTTTGCTCTGAATGTTTCACTGGCTATTGAACAGCATCCATGTCCCCACTGACTTGTTAATACTTGTGACACTGTGGCTGTGTTTTTGTTATTGTTGGGCATGACACCTGCAAGCCCTGACACCACTAAGTCAATGCATGTTGCTTCTCTAACTCGCCCTTCATTTTCCTCAGGAGACCAATGGCGCACGCCATTTGCGAAAGGTGCATGCTAGTAAAAAGGTATCCACTCATACACCAAGACACTCATCCTCTGCTGTGCTTCAAGACATGTGCTTTTTAAGGACAGCTGTTCTAAGACACATCCAAAGAACCACATGTCTTGAAATGTGAAAGTATCTGGGACAAGAAAAGTCATGTTTGTAAGGTACCATGTGGCAATGACTGCTTTTGTTTTGCATGGAAGTTTTTAAGTCACACCTTGTAATAAGGAGGAACTTAATATATCTATGGGAGGAACCCGTCTCAGGTTACTTGTTTGCTTTTTCAGCTTTTAAAATTTCTGTATGATAGCTGTGACATCATTAGCACACTGTGAAGCATTTTGTTACTTTACATGAAGCTGGAGGACATTCACCTCAGTGTCTCCTTCCTTTGATTTTCAGGAACTGGGAGAACACGGCAAAGGCAAGGACTTCATCAGCCTTGGTTTACAGAACGGACACCTCGTTTTCAGGTGATTAAGACCCATGTATCCCTATAGTTCCTCTTCTATACCATGCAGTTTTCTAAGTTTACTGCTGTGGTAATGCTGACTATGTGTATGATGTGCAGTTACCAGCTGGGCAGTGGAGAGGCAGAGATCAGGTCCCGGACGCCCATCAATGATGGCCAGTGGCACAAGGTCACAGCAGTCAGGTATGAGAACATAACACTCTGTAACCCTGCTGCTGAATACAGCATCCATATACAATAACCAACAGGTTCTGCTTTGATACATACACTTTATGCAGTTTTTCATGAGTTATCAACTGTTTTTCTTTCATGTTCTGTTGGGAATTAGTTCTGTCGGTGTAGATCCGGGTCTTTTGTTCAGTGGTAGAAGTCTCCTCATGTTTCTCTTTCCTTGCAGAACTGGAAAAGAAGGATACATCCAGATAGACGGGGGTGCCTTGCGACACGGACAATCTAAAGGCAAAAGCCTCATGGTCAACACCAAAGGCAGTGTATACCTGGGTGAGAGGATTTAAAGGAACACTTCTCACAAAAATAAAAATTCAGGCATTTGTTATGAAGAATGAAACTCATGCTTTTACAGCTGCAAAAAGAAGTTTTTTTCCAAACAGCTCACATAGAATAATTTAAGTGTTAATAATCAAATGATTGCAGTATGGGTCCATGAGTCCATTATTAATCTCATTTTTCTCTCTTTTATGTATAATTCAAAAAGAAAGAGCAAAAGGGAGTTTATCACAGGTTGATTACTGTGTGTAAATGTGTTGGTGTGTGTGTGCCGCTGTGACAGGTGGAGCACCAGACATGCCGGCGCTGACAGGAGGGAAGTTTTCCACGGGGATGACAGGCTGCGTGAGGAACCTGTCGCTGATGAACGCCCGGCCGGGACAGCAGCCGGCCCAGGCCATCGACCTGCAGGCCCACGCAGCCCGCGGCGTCAACGTGCAGCCGTGCTCTTCGTAGATCGCAGCACACACATCCACACACACACACACAAACACACACACAAATACACACACACACACACACCCAGAGACTATGGAGTGATGTCACGGTCACACACACCAGACACACACAGAGAGACTGACACACATAGAGCCTGACACAAACTTGGTGCTTTGCTGCTACCAAAAGAAAAAAAAAAAAAAAAAAAAAAAGAGAAAGAAAATCATGATGACTCGACAGGATATGATTCTCTGTGTGCATTAAAACCAAAAAAAAGAAAGAAAAATTGAAATGATATTAACAAGTCTTCTCTTCCTCAGTGTTGTATTCTCGATGAAGGACTATTAACACAGGAGAACCAGTACAGTTTACATACTCCCAGCAGTAGCTTTAGCCATGAGAAGAGTAAGAGTAAAACATATTAGGCCTTCTACGATGGGTCAGATCCTATGGAGTTGGAGATGTTTTTACAGCACTGAATTTTTATTTATATACATATGAATATATATATTATATATTTGTGGGGGAAAACATGCAAACTAACCATAACTGCTCTTCTACTTTTCCTAGAGTTTATTCTGGGTTCTAATACTGTGTGTCCAGGGCTTTTAATAGGCCTAACTGTATTAATACTTGAAGACGTTTAGGCCTCCTTTCTTCACTTCTGTAGGGGAACCTTCTGCGCGAGCATGCTCACAGTCGCCTGCGTACTGTTGGGAGAGGAGCGCACGCGGTCATGGCACATGCGGCTTCAGCACACAACTCAGGTTATCCAATTCAGATTTAATAAAAAAAAAAAACAGCAAATATTAGAGACACTATTGCTTTAATTGTCCCGCAACTCCTAAGTCACTCGGCTTCGCAGCATCTTCTGTGTCTGTATTTGTTCTTTTTTTAATCGAATAAAAGGAAGGAACCTTGGTGCTAATGTCAGACATGAAGATTCAGCCCGCCATCACACGGTCTTTTGCAGGAGTTGTAGAGACGTAGCGGTGTTGTGTCGTAGTTAGATGAAGGATGCATCCATGTAAAGCAGGATACAGTTCAGCTACTATTGATATGCATGGCATTTGAGGTTGATTTTATGATGATATGACATGATGTGTCGTCTCCACAGCCTTATTTGATTGAGTAGATCTCAAAAAAGAAGTTTTTAAGAACTGAAAAAGGTGTAGTTTTTTTATGTTTGGTTGTTGAAATAGATATTGTTGTATGTATAAACCTATATCTGCCAGTCAGGTAACAATATCAGTTGACAATGTGTATGCCTGTTAAGTGAATTTGTCGGTTTTGTTTGTCTCGGCCCCTTCTCGGCGTTTTTCCCAATTCACTCCATATAGTGTCTGAGGTGTGTATGTATGTTTGTGTGCATGTGCTGGTGTGGTTGTGTGTATGTGTATGTGTGCATGTCTCATCATCCATATCCTCAGGAGGGTCAACGCAGAACTGCCTCAAGATGTTACTTATTTTCAGGTCCGGTCGCCTCGGTAACTCTTACAGTAAGCTATAATCTGTTTCAAACTCTGAACGCTACGTGTTTCTGCAGGCTGTTAAAATCTCTAGAGGCAGACGCATCTGCAGCACACCGTAGGACACCGCTGGAGTAGGTCTTGGTAGTGTGAGAATGCAGTGGAAGCCTCCTGCAGGTGCTGTGACCCGTCGTGCAGCTCCAGTAAAGCATGCTCGCCCGCCTTAGACGACTACAACACAAAAAACCAGAATGGCACGTTCACTTTGGGGTTCACAAACCTTCCTCATTTTTGTAAGCTTAAAATATTTGTATTAATAGTCTAAAAAAATGAGCACTATCCTTTCACTTAGAGTCGCTTATTTTTATTTATTTTTTTGTTTCTTTTTTTTCTTTTCTCTCTCTTTTCCCCTCCTTTCCATCGCTTTTGATTCTGCTGTTTTAGAGCAATCACAGAAGCTTGCTATTTTCTTCCCTCTGGTTATTGTGTATTGCCTCCCACATACCCCCTTGTTTTCCCTTCATGTTTTGACTTTGAATACGGCCTCGGCAAGTTCATCTGAAAATTCTCCCCCATTGAAGTTCCCATGATCCTTCAGCCATCTCATGTAATATCTACGGAGTGTTCATCTGTGATTCCTGACTGGAATTGCCTGGTCAAATGGATGGAAACTGGTCTTAGTTATTCACTTCGCTATAATGAAAAAAAAAAGTCTTGGGCTGCAAATGCAATGAATAATGTATTTATCTACAAAAAAATGGTGCCATCATGTTTGTTATTAAAATATGTGGTCGGTCAGGAGGATTTATTAAAGCCAGCAGCCGATGCTGCAGTCCACATTTGGGAGACTAAAGCAGAGTAGGATGTATATGTGCACCTTGTCGGGTGCCTCTTGTGTATCTGCTCTAAAACTGGATTTTCATATATACACTGTACATGGCCTGTCTCCCAATGCATAGCTACCAAGGCACTGCCACAGAGCTTTTGATTGTGTTTAGGTGATTGCAAAATAAAGCATGGCTGCAAGCATCAACTGTATATGAAAAGGTGCACTTTCGACAACGATGGAAATTTTGATTTCACCTTTTTGAAATTGTTCATATTTTTGTCTCTGTTTCACCTCTGAATGACAGACAAAAGATTATTTCAAACTTCAGTGAATGAAAGTGTGCCAGATGAAATATTGTCCGTGTCAGAACAACCTGCTCGTGTTCCTGACTGTTACATTTCCAGTGTTGAAAGGACTCTCCCCCTTCCCTTGGTGTTTCTTAATTAAAAACAAAATTCATGTGCTATTTATAATCTCCTGAGTGTTCTTTATTTTCCCCACTGCATTCATGTGAGTGTTTGCTGCATGTCTGCTCTGTGTTGGGAGTGGGTCTTCAGAAGAAGTGGGGTTTTTTTGTTTGTTTCTTTTTGCATTTAATCGACGTCATTGTTAGCCTATCATCCATTGTATAGCCAAGCTTTTAAACTAATCCCTGAGGAGATGCTGAGGAAGTGAATGGATGATTATCCGGCCTATTGACGGGGCAAGATCCAGTGTTCCCCGCTAGACGTTACGCCCAAATCGGATTTTGAAAACGAGTCTGTCCCATGGCTACAGAGCTCTCATTTTACCATGAATTTAGGTATGGCTTGTTTGAAAAATTTCCATAGTAAGTTACCCTAACAATGGATGAAATTAAATAATCAAAAAGTGAATGTGCCATTGGCCACTGTATTACATGCATGTTGAAACAAACAAGCTTCAAAGTAAGAAAAATAATTTCACTCATATTCTGTATCGACTGACTGCAGCGCTTCACTGAAACTACATCACATTAATGCTGAGTGAAATATTCAAACCCAAGATGCCACTGTTTTATGGCCGCATCATTTCATCGGGTAAAAAAATGTCTCCTACATCATTTTATACACATTCATTCATTCATTCATTCATTCATTCATTCATTTTCCATTATCACATATCCTAGTCAGGGTCCCCAGGGGGCTGTGCATATCCCAGCATACTGTGGGTGGAAGACAGGGAAACAGGCCACCAGTCCATCACAGGGCAGATTTTCTTTTATAAACATTTCGTATTTTTGGAAACCTTGAGATCTCCACTAGAATTTGAAATAAAGTTCTGTGAATTTGGACAAAGCTTGGCTGCACAGTGTGCATTTACACCAATGGTACCAATGGGGGTTGAAGAGGTTTGGAGCAGCACAAATGATGAGCTCTTGATCCTGGCAGTTTATAGATGCTACACTGATTCTACAGTGATATTTAATAATATAGAATAAAACATAGGGTTTAGAATGAAAAAGAAATAATTAAAAGGCTACACTGCAAATAAGTTCAAGTTCACAAGTTCATAAACCTTTATTAAGCCAACTGAAATGCTCTGATTTACAGTGCCATCCAAAGGCTGTAGTTACGTAACCAGATCAGATAGACCTCTGTCAAAGAGCCAGAGGACACTTGTATTGGAATTGGCCATGTGAAATTTAACTCTAAACGTGAAGACTAATCTTGTGTCAGTCTGGATTTGCAACACATGGTGATGAGGTAGAATTTAATGCTGTGTTTGTTGAGGGGGCTTGGGCTTTCAAGATGCACGTCACTGTGGTTATGTAAGAGGGTGTCTGTTCAGTGAGATGTTACATGTCCACAGTCAGGGAAGTCCCTTGTGTGTCCTCAACAATATGTGACTACACAGTTCTCACACTCCTCTGGTGTTCAAAATGTGAGATGTTACTCTTAAAATAATCCAGATTTTAGTGTAAATTTAAGTGTAAAGTGTGTTGCACTTCTAATAAGTCAGTGAATTGCCGTTATTCTTGTTCATCTAACAGTAATTATTTTTCTCTGCTGTACTGTAGAACAATCAGCAGTTAACTGACATGGTTGCATACAACTGCCTGCTTCCATGCCTGCATAGATACAGATGGAATTTGAGATGTCTTGGTCATGTTTTAGGTTTTTCCACAACACACACAAGCAGTCTGAAGTTAGACCTATCAATACCAAAACCTACAAACCACTGTATGTCATTTAATCCATTGACACTGTGACCTGGCTCAAGTGTGTTTATGCCATAATGCCATTTCCATTGGTGTTGGGGTTGTTTCAGTCTAGTTACTCTAATACAGTCATCCCTGTGCATATTCACATGTAAACATCACATGTAAACATGTAAACATCAGCATCTGCATCATGTCAACCTGTCATGTCATCATCCCTAAATTAAACAGAGCAATAGCCACAGATATGAATGAATATGTATTTGTCTTGATTATTTAACCTGCAGGCCAGAAGGACTGACTTTTATTCTCATATCCAACTTGTATTTCTATCTTACTATACTATGACTATACTTTAACTATATTATCCTTAAGTTCATTTCACAAGAGAAGCAAAAACTTAACAGAAATGAGGCCAAAGTTTGATAATACAAAATGGAAAATAAAACTGTATTTTCAGTGTAATACTAATGTTACACATGAGTCATCATTTTAATGAGAACTACAATTAGGAAGCTACTGAGCGTAATATCATATCTCAGCTTCACTGAAACCTCGGACCATATCCAGCAAAACGGCTCCTCTCTTGGCCCTGTAAGGTCTGCTGTGTCATAACATCACGTCTTTAGCAGATATTCTAAACTGATCCTGGTTATTTTAGACTTGCCTTTGTGTGACAGTTAACAGCCAGGCCCAGGGCCCCTCTGTTTCGCCACCACCTCCATTGTTAAATACGGAAATTCAATAGTCACACACAACAGCAGAGCTTTCTTCATGTTTATGTGCCCTGAAGATGAATGGCTCTGGTTTATGACAGGCTGACCTTTTAAATGAATGGCAGTCGGATGTACTGTCTTCAAGTTAGATGATCGAAGACAGCAGCGAGTGAAAGAATCATTCAGTAAAGTGTGTCATTTAAGGTAAGTTACTCTTAATAAGAATGTCAAATACTTCACAATATGAACACTGATCTACACTGATATATTATTATATTAGTTTGTCCTCATCATAGTTATAATCATTAGGCTCTCTCTCATGGTAATTCTGGTATCAAATAACTATCTCTCCATTGTTGTACTGATACTCAGAGGCTGACCCTAAGGGATTATATCTAAGCCCCCTGGCTTTATACTGTGAGGTGATAAAGTGTTTACTTTCCCCAGTGCATATCACATATTCACATGGAAACAGGATCAATATGACAGGTAGGAGGCTACATGAAAAAGTAAGGCAACCTGTTTTAGAGGCACTGCAAAGACCTACATACATTTAAGAGTTACTCAAAAGTGTTGAAAGCTGCATTTTAACTTGAATCATGAGGAAACCAACTTTACATTTATATTCTAACAACTTTTATGCCATCAAATATTTCTGAGGTGGAAAAAAAACACCTATAAGATTCTATAAGGAATGCAAACAGGGAAAGTTGTTGGTTAATAAATGTGATTTGGAGCATATCTAAAGACAGGATTTTGAGGAATAACTGGAATATATAATGATATGATAACAATATGCCAATAGTTACTTATGCTTCTTAGACTAAAGGCATGTGTATACATAAGTGTCTCCCTCCTGCACCCCAAAACACCGTTGTCAAAGGACAGGCAGTGGAAATGATAACTGAATACAAATAGCACCTAGATCACTGACATTAGACAAGACGTTATAGACAACAAGAAAAAAAAACAGAAATCCATATAATTTCGGTGGGGAAAAAATGTCATCAGCACCTGTTCTGTCTGACAAAACTGGCCAATTTCCAGGTAAACAAGACACTTATGACCTTATTCTACTTGACCTCTAAGCAGGTCACACAAAAAGCCCGACACCTTCCTCACTCTGAGTTTCAGTTTCTTCCCTCTGGCCTTCAGATTATGTACCCAAGGTCAAAACAAACATAAACACAGTTTGATACCAGCAGCGACTGGTTTGATGAATTCCAGTATGATGAAGAGTTTTTAGATGCCCATTTGTTTTCATCTTTGCATTTTATTATTCTTGTCATCGCGTTTTATGTTTGCCTTCCTTTCCATTGATTTGTATTGTCGCTCTCAGACATAATCTGTCACACTGACGTCTTTTAGCACCAGCTCTCATATATTTTCATCGCCTTTGTGGTCTTTGAATCACATTATGTAACAATGTTATTCACTTGGCCACAGCACAACTTCAGTAAATTGATCCCCACTATGTTTTAAAGCTGTCTGTTTTTATTTTTAGACTGTCTTGCTCTCGTCTGTTTCCCTGTCTTGTTTATGCCATGCTGCAAAAACAATTGCTCATTTGGGACAATAAATGAATTACATCAATTCATTATGGCAGCATTTCTACCCTGAAAAATCCATGTATCTATTTATCCCTCATAGCTAAAAAAAAAAAAAAAGCCCTCGTCCTAATTGTGTCAAGTGAGGGGTCACAT
Source organism: Holocentrus rufus (assembly GCA_900302615.1). Taxonomy (NCBI): domain Eukaryota; kingdom Metazoa; phylum Chordata; class Actinopteri; order Holocentriformes; family Holocentridae; genus Holocentrus; species Holocentrus rufus. Next base: position 29,440 of record OMLF01011881.1, read on the forward strand.
ATAGTCCAAGAATACATGGAAATACTGTCTATCATAAAATAAAACAGTGGTTCTCATTGTTCTGGCAGTGGCAATGGTTCAGGCTCAACTTGTAGCAACTCCCTGGTACTTTGATGGAGATCAGTCAAACTCCACTCACAAACATTTAGAGCGAGGGGAAGTGATGGAGGGTGGGAGCAGATTTAAGTAGAAACATGAACTTCTGGAGATGACACACAAAGGAGGGGTGGACTGCAGACCAGGAGCAGGTGTTGCTGCTCCATCGCAGGTTGCACTATATCTTGTCTGAAAGTCAGCATGAGTGGGAGGAGCTGAAATGCGTCCATATACACACCGAAGGCACCAGGGGACCAAACCTATGTGAAATCAAAGGATGATGACGAGGTGGGCTGGGACTTGCCCCTAACGAGTCCAGCCGTGTTATACTACCCATCTCTCACACATGACACCTTCTTCCAAGGAACATCTGCTCATTTGCAGCCAAAGCAGGCTAACTTTGTGAGTAAATAAATGTGTGAGGATTATTGAAGAATTATTACATTTTCATTTTGATGAACTTGAACAAACTCTGATTTAAATTCTCTCTCTTGAAGATTGCTGGATCACAAAGTATGTTGTTCTTTCAGGTACTTTGATTTTATTACTTTTCAAATGTTTTAGTTTATGGATAGATTTTTTTAGGTATGAAATCATCTATTTCACCATGACTCTTCCCAACTAATTTTAATTATTATTATTATTTTTTTCTCAACTCCTCTTTTTTAGAGCTTTGTGGTTTGGTGTCTCCTGATCACAGGTGATAAAAATTAATTATAGTATTATAAGTAATAGGAATGATAATAGGAATTAATAAATCAATTACTGATAATCAGTGTTGGATTGATTCTGATTATTTGTTATTATTTCATTTGCTTGAAAAATCATTCAACAGAAACAGGACAAAGTAACTGATCATTGACCTTTTGCACTGACAATTCCTCCTCCAGCTCTTCAGCTCTTTGCCACTGCTTTGGAAAGTAAGCATTATTTATTTATATATTTCTTCCTATATGCTGTAAATCTTTCTCTCAGACTTGCTTATCATTAATACTTATCTCTCCTCCCTGGCCAGCCTGTAAAACTGCCTGGTTTGATGATGGAGATGCATCCAGCGAGGGGGACTCAGAGCTCTTCAGTGACCTGAGAAGGAACCACTGGACAAGGATCTGCTCTGACCCGGTGGACATGGAGGCTCAGACTGTCTCCGGGATCAAGTCTCAGCACACCATGAACACCTTCCATAAGTACAGTCAGGAGTTTTATTTATGTGCATGATTAAATATGTGGACCAGTTAAGAACTGATGCGTGTTGATGTATATTTTGTGAACTTAACATATCATAGGCAGTGGCAGTGACTGCTTTTCAAGTGTAACAATAGGGTGTTATGGGTGTGTTTTGCAGGTACAGTGCATCAGAGGGCTTTGTGTGCCTCAACTCACAACAGAAATGGAGGAAATGTGATGACTACAAGGTCATGTTCACCTGCTCAGGACAGTTCTGCTCAGGTATTAAATGTGATGAAACAGAAAAATGTTATGGTGCAGTTTTAACATTGTGGGTAAATTCTCTGTGGTCAAATACAACCTGACAAAGCATATTTAACTGGGATGCTATAAATGATCTGATATTCATATTACTGTTTTGCACAGGCTGCAGGACGCGCTGGTTCGACGATGATGACCCTACAGGAAACGGAGACTACGAGGTCCTCAGTGAGCTCCTCATCAAATACCCTAGAGACATCTGCCCTCAGCCAATAGCCATCGAGGCCCAGACCGTCTCTGGAAATCCAGCCTCCAGCACCTCTGATTCTCTTTTAATGTGAGAGTGATGTGACTGAAAAATGACTGAAAATGCTCACTGACTTCAAATGCAAGTGGGAATACGACTGATCTGTCTTTTCTTTTTTAAAGTTATGATGCCACCTATGGGTTTGCCTGTGTAAATGCTGATCAGGGGACCAGGAGCTGTGAAGACTACAGAGTGAGGTTTACGTGTCCCACAGAGTTCTGTCAAGGTGTGTAGCTCGGTCTCCTTTTACTTTGAATGTAAGAAAAAATTCATCTACTTAAGAAAATCCTTAAGATTTTTATGTAGCACTTTCCATATGTGCTTTATAGGTGCATCAGTAAAGCATGTCCAAAACTTTGCGCAATTTTCCATTTCTGTAAAGAAACTACAAATAAGAAATGACCCCTAACTTTTAACTTTCTGTTTTAAGCAAACATCACTCTCCAACTTCAGCAGACATGTATCTGTTTTTAACTAGTGCCAGAAGAGTGTCGAACAAGGTGGCTGAGCGGTGATGACCCGTCAGACGAGGGGGACGTGGAGTCCATACCCCAGCTCATGAAAACATTTCCTGGCCATGTCTGTAGAAACCCAATCACCATTGAGGCCAAGACAACATATGGAATATCGGCCAGACACACTGGAGACACCTTCCTCTCGTAAGCATATTGTCTGCCTATCAAAGTAGAGTAGAGTAAAACTTTATTGATCCCCCGAAGGAGAAATTCTAATCCATACAGGTTTGGATGTGGCATCTAGCCAGTAAAACACTGTTTCATAATCAGCACTTCATTATTCTTTCCCTTCTATATTCCAGCTATGATGTTACATTTGGGTTTGTGTGCATCAACAAGGAACAGGGGAGCGGACAGTGTGAGGATTACCAAGTGCTGCTGACTTGTCCCTCAGATTTCTGTCAAGGTAGGACTTTATGAAACTAAGATTCACACTGCAAGCTTTCTTAAGAAACCAGAACCTAAGCTCTTTGTTTCTTTTATAGCCAAATGGTTCTGCAAGAATGCCTCTAAGACAAATGTAGATAGAGAATTGTCACCTGAAAGTTGTGTTTGATGGATTAAAAGGCTGAGTGATTTGATTTAAGACTGATGTGGCCATTCTCATAGATGCATAAAATAAGAAAAACAGAACAAAAACTGATAAAGCCCTAGAGATAATTCCTTGGATATTATGTTCTTATGAAAAAGTAATATAACAAGAAATCCAAGACACCACAAGTTCTTTTTGGATGTGCAATATAATTGATTTTTCAAGGATTTTGCAATTCTAATTTCTGAATCAGAATCAAATTCTTGTCTCCAGTATGCTATTTTTCACTGTTTTTCACTGTGCGACAGGTTGCAGGACACGCTGGTTTGACTTGGACAATCCCACAGGGCGGGGGGACTATGAGACCCTCCTCCAGCTGCAGATGGTGTTTCCCAGTCAGGTCTGCTCTCAGCCGGTGGCGATTGAGGCCATGACTGTGTCTGGTACTCCTGCGCTGAAGACCGGGGATGTCCTCCAAGTGTAAGCCATGGGACAGACCCCAACCTCCAAACTGTTGATAGATAAACATACCTCACAGAATATTGTGTCTGCAGTGTCAGTATATAAAACAGTTCAAGGGATGACGAATGTCCACAGAGTATTTTAGGTGATTAAATATCTTTAATGTGCAGAAAGTTGCCAAAAACAGTCCACAATTTTTTTAGAATTCTTCTAGAATTCTTCATGCAGACATGTAAATGCAGATGTGGAGGACTTAGACATTAGATTTTCAGTGTACAAGTTACTTTTTTACATCTCATCACCCAGTGCTGTGGTTTCTTGGCCTTTCTTGTCTTAAACAAATTGCATCATTTGTTTTGCAGGTATGATGCCACTCACGGCTTTGCTTGTGTGAATGCTGAGCAGCCTGGTGGAAAACGCTGTCAAGACTACATGGTGCGCTTCACATGCCCACTGTCTTTCTGTTCAGTGACCCATCAGTGGTCATGAGGACATGCATGACGTTGCAGAAAGCTGCTTGAGGGGATTTGGTGCAAATGGAAGATATGTGTTGTAACAATCAAATAGCTGCTATAAAAGATGTTAAAATGAACTTATTACCTGTGATGTTTAATGTTATTGTACAGTGTGCTGTTCTGTAGAATTCCTCAATCTATAAATTTGAATGAGGAAGAAATAAGTCCACAATTCAGTCTCTTTCACAACGATCTGTCCTTTAAAGAAATGGAGAACTTAAGAAAGAAACACATTCATATTTGTAGGATAGTGCATTCATAAGATACTGTAGTTTTTAGTAACATCAATACAGTTGTGTGCAGTGTTGGGGAAGATATTTTGAAAGTATAGCTTTGCAAGCTACCAATTACTTCACACTGGAAGAAGTTGAACTGCAGTGAAGCTATCTAGTTTGGTTAACTATAGCTACTTAGAAAAACTATTTCAAACTACTTCGTGAGAAAAAAAAAGGATCAAAATGACAATGTACATGTGATACAAAATTATAAGAAAATACAATACAAAAAAGTCACATGCCAGCAAAAAATGCCACTCAATTGAGTTTATTGTAAAAAGTTTCCACTTGTTCACTTCTAAAATTGCATCCTGTCGCTGTGTGAGCACTGAGCACCACACCGAGGTCAAGTCTGTGGTTGCTGTTGGCTGATGAATGCATTGCTTGGGCAGGCCTTGGGTCAGGAAGAAAGAAAAAATTGGCTGGGCTGGTCAAAAGAGGTTCAATTACAGTAGCTATGGTAAAATAAAAATAAGAACTCATTCCTTTACTTAAATTGCCCAAAATTATTTGTAGTTTCAGTAGAGAACTACACAAAAAATGGCAAAAAAAAATAAAAATAAAAATAACTACTTGAATCACAATGCAAATATGAATGTAGTTTAACTGCTAGTTTAATTACATGCAGTTCACTACTTCTGGTTATGAGTAGTTATTGTACTCCTAGGTATCAATAAAACACTAAATTATAAATATCTGCAACTATATTTTAGAAAACCTCAACTACACTTATCTTCAATGCTTCAAAAAAAATTGTCCCAACTAATTTAGACATTTGTTGAATTAGTAACGATCAGCAAACTTTCTTTTGACTAAAAGCATAACGTAAAGATTTGGGCCTATAATAAAAATAAATAAATAAATAATGTGTGAGTAAATTAAGTGTTTTCTGATAGTAGAGTTTATTGAATAATTGCAATTAATATTTAGACTATGTTGTGTATTGTAGTGATGTCTCCACCAAAGTTGCCACCCCCTGCTCATAGTTATTAGCCTCATTACTGCAGTCAGACATGATGGTAAACATACAAAGTTGTGGCTGTAGCGTGTTAACAGCTCCAGACTCAAACAACACGAGAACATCAGATTGAACTGAGGCTGGAAATCTAAAGAATTTAATGACATTGCCATTCTCAGTCATGTGTTTTTCCAGGTCACAGTGTAAAATTGGGATTTGAAAAATCGTAGCCCGAGACGCGAGAGCGTCCCGCCGGAGGCCTCGCTCCCACTCTCGTTTCTTTTTTTGCATCAGGCAGGTTGGGACCTCGGTATCTGCCTGACTGATGTGCGGGCAGCTGGCGCCGTTCGTCAGGGGAGCTGTCAGAGCCGTGGGCTGGATCACACCTTAAGCAGGGGGAGATCCAGGTTAATCTCAGGTGGGGGGCACAGGACAACAGTTAAATTGAGGGGGGCAAGCGAAAGCGACAACAAAGAGAGGGCTGCCACCGACGTATCTCTTCAACATTTATACTCAGTGAAAAAAATTACACATTGTATTTATGTCTATGTGGTTTTGTTGGCTACATTCACTCTTTTACCTTGTAAGGAAGGTGTAATGACAATCTAACAAGCCTGACAGCGGTCAGAGACGCCCTGCTGAGTGTCTTCCTCTACACTGTATATTTTGGGTGCATCATTCACATGGTGGTAAATGTTATTTCATCACACTGCTGTGCACCTAGCGGTCCACAGTGGTGCTTCCTGCTGGGCCTCAGGTTTCATGGTAACAGATTGACAGTAACGTTTAGAAAGAATAAAAAAATAGTGCAGTAATAAAAACATTTTGTATAACATCCCTAGTCATCCTGGCTTGTTTTGTTCATGTGTTGGAAAGTACCCAAGATTACTACCGCAAATTACATTTAAAAACACATGTATGCAATTATTAAGGAATCTACTCCTGAATATAAGGCGGCTTCAGGTTATTTTTTTATTATTTATTGCAAAGATTACAGCACCCCTTGAAGGCCATGATATACATTACATACATCATTGAAGTGATTTTGCCCTGAAGACCCTGACAAGAAAAGTTTTCTAAAAGATTTGCATGGTGACCAAAACATATTTCCACCAGTGGGATCATAAGCGGTTTGAGGAGTGTGTTTTGCAGCAGGACAGGGTTTCAGATGTTGTTTTTGTTTAGTTTATTTGTTTACTTAAGAAGAGACAATGCATATTAATGAACATGAGGATTTGAGTCCACCATGTAAATATGACAGATTCGGCCATATTTTAGCTGTGCACACGTCGCTGTCTATGGGCTCTTCGTTTTCTCCATATCACAAAAATGACAAGAAGAAGAAGAAGAAGAAGAAGAAGAACAGGAACAACCACTAGCACTGCGACATGTCCATGTCCAACAGGTCCCTCTGTGGCATGGTCCTTGTTATCCTCTTGATCCATCGGACCTGAAAAACAGAACAGGTCTGTCAGGTAAATAAAAACTGTCCATTCACCTCGTTGGGTCTGAAATTTCTTTTATTTTCCCTTTTCCTCTCTGTCACTGTCAGCGGCCGCGATCCATTCTTTGTAAATTCACCCCTCAGTGTTCAAATTCTGATGCAGCTTATATGTGTACATACTTGAAACACACAAAGTTTCTGGTTTCTTGTTAATGTTTACAGATTTTTTTTTAAATAAAGGAGAGTGTGCTGTAACAGATTTTTTTTTCCTTTTGGTAATTTCATCAAATCAGGTATTGAGAATCATAGAATCTCCCTAGTACTGGCATCAACTACCAAAAATCTGGTATCGTAACATCTGTTAGTCAAACTCTGTTCAAGCAGCGAATGAACTCACCTGAATCTTTGACCTTCAGCCTGATGGTGCTGATGGGGTCAGACTCAATAATGGCTCTCAGCCTGTGTCTCGCTTTATCTGCTTTAAATCGACATTCGTATGTTCCACTGTCGTTCTTCGTCACGTTCTTCAGAAGTAAAGACAGGTCGCCATTCTTCATTTCTCCATCTCTCAGCTCTACCCGGTTCTTAAAAGATGGATTCTGGTAGATTGTATCCACGTGCCCGTCTGCACAAAGGAAGACATGTTGCGGTGCCTTCAGGTCAGCTCTGGTCCACTCTAAAACTGCGATGGCTTGATTGACAGGACCCTGACAAGGTAGAGTGATGTCCTGTCCAGGTTTGGCTGTCATCTCTGTAAAACGATAGGGGAAAAATCCAGAGCAGAGAAGTCAACTACACTACACGATTCTTAGAAAAATACTGCAGTTTTTAATTGCACAGTCCTTTGAGAAATCTCATCCTAGAGTTGGCTAATGAAAACTGGGCTGAATCAGAAACTAAATTCAGAGAATTACGAGTGACAAAATGAAACTGAGAGTGTACACAGCCAAAGACAGTCATAAAAGTCCAGACTGTCACCCCCCAACACAGGTCAATTGTTCATACACTTTAACACGACCCACAGACGTGTTTCCGAAATTAGCGCCAGTACCTGTGGCCCCTATAGGGAGAGGGGTTGGGGTGGTTCATTCAAATCTTATGTAGCAGCTGAGACTCTGCACTTTCATCACATTTTCTGACTGACACTCAGAGACAAAGTCATCCAAGTAACTCAGAAGGAGCCTTGCTAGAGTGGAATGTGTCTCACGTTTCCAACCAAAAAACACCTTTATCTTCACTTTTGGTTTCTACAAATGATCTGTTGCTGTTGGAAGAGAAGGAGAAGTGGCTGTGTTTACAGTTGTGTGTGTGTGTGTGTGTGTGTGTGTGTGTGTGTGTGTGTGTGTGTGTAGAGTTGGTGCTCTTGGCACCATCTAGTGGTCAGAAATTGCTCAGTGTAGCTTTACGTTATCCCAAGAGAAAAGTTTTTTTTTGTTTGTTTGTTTTTTAACTTTGTCAGAAGCATTGAGAGTGTGGCTGCAGCTCAAAAATGAGAGAACATTGGGTTAAAAATGACTTACCTGACCCGGGGTCTCCAGAGTAACGTTCTGGAATTGGGACGTGAGGCACAGGAAAAGTCTGAGGTGAGGAGGCCGAGGCTGGAGGACTGGAGGCTGGAGCATCCTGCTGAGCGATGGGGGAAGTCTGGCCTGCCGGAGGGTTGAGCTGCCTCTTCACAGAGGTGATGTTGGCCCGAATCTGGTCCAACTTCTCCAGGAAGACTTTGCATCTGCTAAAACGATTTAACTTGCCATGTTCAGAGACCGTCTGGTGGGCGGGACCTGCGTCTGCAGGGTTCATGCGGTGGCCGGATTGTTCTGTTAAAATTGAGCAGGGAACACCAAGGCAGACACGGCTGATTAGTTTAAAACTGATTATTGGTTTGCTCCAACAAGCAAAGTCAACACGTTCTCACTCCCAGCTTGTCAAAAATGTCAGCTTGGTCAGTGACCCTTCACTTCAAAGTATGACGCTCTAGGAACCCCTGTAGCGTCAGTTTTGCTGGGCTCTTCCAAACCTGACGCTCTGGGTCTTCCATTAGCCTAACTCAACGTCTCTCATAAACAAGATCGAAATGGTCACAGTTTACATTTAGCCACAAGAACAACTTGGTAACGCTTAGTCAGAGCTTAGGGTTTGGCTCCAAAACGGTCTCGCCTCACATGTGAATCAAACTCTGGTCTACCATGTGAACGCCTTGTGTCCTGTACGCTTGCCATCCGCCCCAGCCATCACCTTACGTGGACTTTTTTGCTTGGTGTACTACGTCACGTCACTTTAGTTTACTTCTAGTCTCAAACTGATACTAGGAGCGATGTCTCATCAATGCTGCTCCCTTCACATCTCAACATGACACTAAAGGGGTACCTAGAGCATCGTATTTTTAAGCGTTGGGTAGACGAGTTGGCAAAGTATCTGGTTCAGCTGGCGGGAGGACGCCAGCAGCACAGATGGAGCAGGAGGAACTGGACGGGCAGGTGAGTCAGATCGGCTGGTAGAAGTACGGCAGGCAGTGAAATGGTGCAGGGATGAGCAGATCTTGCAGTAACAGGTATGAGCAAGCAGAGCAGGCAGGGCAAACAAAGGCTGGAGAAACGCAGAAGAAATGGACTGGGAAGCAAGCAAAACAGGCAGGCAACAGGCAGAGAAACCAGGTGAGTGTTTGGGTGGGACAAGCGAGGTCAAGAATATCTGGCGGAGAGTGAGTAGAGAGGTGCGGCTTTTATTCTGGAGATAGTTGGGAATCGACGTGCAATTTGTCTTTGTCTTTCCATCAGCCTGCATGGCACTTTTGGGGGTGTCCAAGACAAATAATAATAACAACAATAATAATAATAATAATAATAATAATAAAACGAAGCTCATAATTTGAATTTATCTGTCACTGTCTTGATTTATTTATTTACTTATTGTCTAAAGTGTGACTTATTTTAGCAGAACAGAATGTTATAAAATGATATTTGTAGCACTGAATAAAGCTTACAAACGTGGCTTTTGACACGTGTTTGCAATTCAAATGTGTATTTCGCACATGTGGGGTTTTAATGCGTCAGGTGAAATAATCACATCTGCGTAAATGTGGAAAAAGCAACATGAAAATCACATGTGAAATAAACCGCGTAGTTTTGGAACACGTGATCTACACTACAATCATATGTGATTATTTCACATGAGGAAAAAGCAACATGGAAAACATATTCCAAAACTACATGGTTTATTTCCATGTGGAATTTTGAATGGAGTTTGGCCTGATCCGCCTAAGGAGAACATCCAACTACTTGTTGAAACTATACGTATACAGGCTGCCCTTTTCTTCTGCTGGAAGAACAATTGATTAGAAACAGCTCACTGCTGCTGTGTCTTTATTTTCTTCACAAAAATGCTGACAGAAGAAGCCCCTGAACCAACCGCCTCCTTACTTTTTCATTATGCTTTCTACTGGAGTTCCGGGAAACAATCCCTACAAGCACGGTGAAAGGTCGAAAAACCGACGTGTCTATTGGTCAGTGGCTGAAACATCTTTGATATTAAACGCTAGGGAGCCCCCAACCCAACAATAATCTTAATCTTAACCATGGACTTGTCCAGAACTCCGGTGGAAATCATAATAAGGCGTGATCCTGCAGAATTCGCGGCCTATATCTGCAAGCCCTTTACT
>OMLF01011883.1:0-10168 GCA_900302615.1 Holocentrus rufus
TTCAGTTGATTAGATTTTTCGAAATGGATCAATTTTTAATCAGCGGAGCATCTGACTACGGTCAATACCATTGTCGCTGGGAAGACAGTTGCTGGACAGCCATCTTTATTTACAGGAATGTTTGTTTTTTACTGTATGCAGATGGAGAGGCAGGAAACAGCAAGCTCAGATCACTGCACCACTGCAGTCTCCGGCCCATCCAGGCAGGGGTCTGGCCCCTTCATGCATGTCTGCAACAACAATAGCACCACCAAGGCCACAGCAAATTCACCGCACTCTCATCGTGCCCTTTGGAAGATCAGTCCTGAATATTTATATACATCAGTGCAGAAAGGTGGATTAGTCTAATGTCTTTTGGTGTGCATTTGTGTCTGTCCAGAGAGCCTTCCCTAACCCATTTGCATGCGCATAAGTAGTGAGTAGGAGTTAGGAGCCAACAAACTAGCTGTAATACTGCCATCAAATTTTCATTGGGCTATGGGGAGACCCTAACATGTTAAATAATGAGGAGCCCATAAACTTAATGTTCAGAACCTCTCCACAACTGCTGACAGTGTCTAGTTATGACTCGATACGTAGGCAGAATTATGAGGAGATAATCCTTCTTCAGAGTGCTCCTTATTTTTATACATCTGGTTCTTAAACACCCACCCCCCAAATATTCTTTGTGCATCACTTCAAGGAGGCAGCATCTGAGTCCCAAAGAACAGGCACTTTTTCTGTACGGCTTGTTTACATAAAGTGTGCAATGTATCTGTCTTAAGACTTCACATTGTTTTTCCTGAAATATGAATCCTGTTCCATCAGTATGGGATGATATCTGATGGTAGACCACCGTGAACTTTAGCGCCTCGAATATGTTTTATTGGTTGGTATTACAATGCGCTTTCTGTCTCCAAGCAGCACATTTTTCATATTTTTAAGCACAAACTCCATATAGGTTATGAGTTATAAAAGTAATAGTATTGTTTTTGCTCTAATAGACAAAAGCAACATGGATTTTACAGGTTATCCTCTAAGTTGTCATCTAGTATAAAAATGTTTAAAAGTTTAAAAAGGAGTGATTGGCCCAAGCTGTTCTCGAAAAAAGTTTGTCCAAAAAGGAAAAGTTGTAACTGCCCTTTTAAATTCTTATGATTCCACAAGGGTTTATTTTTGACAAATACATAAAATAGGCTTACCAATCCAATGTCTTTTATGACAAAGGAATAAAATGTATCAGAAAACAAAGTTAAATTTTGTGATATAGTGTGACAATAAATGGTTTAAATTCCATTCCTTCTTGTCCCAATGTGGGTGGGTCAGTTGAACTAAATCATAAAGATGAATCAATGCATATGACACTGCAGAAATAGGTTACTTAAACTGATATATAGATATACAGATATACCACTTAATCTCTGCTAAATGGTAGTCTTTTTGTGTGACTCGTCTAAAAAGATTTCAAAGGGATATTCCTACGAGAAAGGAACAGTAGGAGATAAAAATGAACAGAGTTATAAATGATCAAAAATGTGTCAGATATCCAGATTTTGTCATAATGCTGTGTGGCACCAAATTTGTCACTCTGTGTGATGAAATTATCCCATCAAGAAATCAGAACCTATAATGGCCCAAACAGGAAGCTAATAAAAGGCATCAGGGTTGGGTTCCATTAGTTGATAACGGCCTAATCTATAAATGAATTAAGAACCTTGTCTGAAATTATGCAGGTGCAAATAGCAGTTGACCATAGTGCATACCACTTAAACATGCATGGACCAAAAACACAAACATACTGTATGTATGTGCTTTATTTATCACAGAAAGAAAACACAACTGTCATAGCAGCAGCAGGCTTGGAAAACTGTAAAATCATAACAAAATGTTAAACTATAGAAATTCTATGTCATATTCACATGTGTGTTACACAAATCAAGAAAGAAAGACAGCACAGATCCAAAGGACCACATTGGAAACAAACATTGAGTATGCTTTAATGAGTTATCCTGTGGGATGGACATTTTTTATACTTTTTCATCCAATAAATCAATCAGTCAAATCCACATTGTGCATACTATAGTTACATACTGCCATAATTATATAGCATAAAGGCAAAAAACCAAAATGACATGTTGGCATACTGACATTGGAATAATCACATTTGACATAATAACATTACTAAAATGCCATTGGCATAACGATACATTGAAATATTGGCATAATGACATATTGGTATAATGACACTGGCATAATGATAGGACACAGTGACATATTAAAAATTGGCATAATGACAATCACATAATGCCACATTGGCATGATCACATAATGAAGGAGCGACTTATTGGCATAATGATACAATGACAGCATAGCATAAAATAACACAGAACATATTGTCATAGATAATGATAAACTGACATAATGAGATACAAATGTACAATTATCAGCCAGCAGCTCAAACATACTGATGGTTGCTTTCACTTGTGGTCCAAAGAGGCAGGGAAGGGATCTTTAAAGGTGTAATAAGTAAGTTTTTACTGCCCCATAGCACAAAATGACCATAATATATCTGTGGGTGGTTGATAGGGTTGTTGATCAATACCAATGACTCAGTGATTACTTGGCCAGGTGCAGAGATTTCTGGCTTTCAAAACTCACTTTCCAGGCTGCACTCTGTTTTGGAAGAAAAGCCCCGCTTGAGCGGTCTTGAGTAGACCGCCAGGTACTCCTTCACCTCCACAAAAAAAAGAAAGGATTCAACACAGCTGACCTGTTAGTTTGTATACTGTATTGAGAGCACACCGTTTTGAAAAAAATCCATTTGAAAAAAAAATCCATTACACCTCATTTTGCTTGAGTGACACTGACACTAAGCCATGTTTTCCATGAAGAACCCTGGGACATCAGCAAAATAATGGAAAATAGAGGTTAAATTGACTGATGTTGAATTTTATTGACACAAAAGCAATCCAATGGTCTCTGAAGTATTTGGATTTCAACTGCTGTTGCAGCACTGTTTTGTGAATGTAAAAATTATTTTCACGTTTTTGATGCTTCACACTAACAGTTTCTGAGTGAAAGCCCCCTCCCCACTCGACCCCCCCTCTAAAAAAAAACCTAAATCATGTCGTTAACTAGTGAGAGAGGTTTTTGCATAGTTCAGACAAAGTGACATGAAAACTTTGCCCCCAAAAATCTTATCCTCCTCCCTCTTAAACATCAACCTTATGCAAAGAGAAGCAATACTTTCACTAAGGAATACTTATTTTTTGCTCACTAATGAAAATGTTTTGAATCTTTGTGCTGCAGTGCCGATGGCGTTGTTTTCCTTCTTTGCTCTCTGATTATAGAACTGTACAAACTGGGCGAGCTTTTGAATTCTTAGCTGATTGCATGCCTGTAGCCAGGCACTTTCTCTTCTTTCCTCTCCAGACCTCTTTCTCTTGATAGCCTCCTTTTTTCACTAACTGGCACAGAGAGATGCAGTGCACTTTATATGCAGTTATGCTGAATAGGTGCTGATGTATGTTGAAAATAGTTTTGTAGGTGCCTTGTCAAATTGTGCAGCGGATAAGCAGTAGCACAATTCTGTTTAATATGCTATCAATCAGCCAGTGGATTCCCATTTGTACATATTATGAGCCTACTGTTCCCCAGACTATCATGACGCTGCTGGTGTTTAGTTCCTCTCATGTCCTCCAACAGTGTGTCCCTATTGTCTGTTTGTCTGCTTAATATGCAAAGGCGGTCATTCAGGGAGTCATTTTGGACCAGTGTAAACGAATCGGCAACAATGATTAGCTGGCGCTGCAGAGGAAGTGTCCATCATTGTGTTAGTGCATTTGGAGACCATCACTCCTCCCTTAGGTCATCTCACTGCCGCTCTCTCAGCCCCATGGAAGACACACACTGAAAAATACCCAAACAGCACCAGGGTAAATACACTGTAAGTGGACTTACTTAATGGGGATTTTGCATGGTTAATTGCAAGTATGGATTGAAGGTCCATTAAAAGACATCAGTGTCTCGGAGTCCCGCATACAGTTTGGACATACTCGAGATGGATTGATCCATTGACTTCCTGGCTTTTTATCTGCGAGAAGTAATTACAAACAAAGAGTGCACTGCCGTTTTGAGGATCACGAGAAAAACAAGGAATAAACCACTGTAATATCCAGACAGTCCTATTTCTGAATCCAAAGCTCTCTGTTTGTTCAGCGTATGCGAGCATGCTTCTGGGTGGCACCGTAAACGTCCTGAGGGAAATATCAGGCTTATTTATTGGAGCCTTTTTAGCCCCAGCTCAATAGCAGCAGTCTGATGGCTGGGGTACAGAGGGACTATCTGGCAGAGGAGGAGGTGGAGGAGGAGCTGGGCCTGGCGTCAGCCCCACTGACAAGCTCTTATTTACTGTCCAGATCTATGACTCATTTTATGTACCTAATCGTAAAGCACTGAGATTTATCGGAGGTAACGGGACAGTGGGGAATACCCCAGGAGACTGGCAGATTGGGCCCCTCCCCTGTTTCCCTGGCCGGGCTTCAGGTACACCGTACCTGGCCCGGAACACCACCCCCTTCTGAGAGGACGGGAGTGTTGGAGCCCAGAGGAAGCCCATATTTCTGCCAGTTATGGACAGCTGATAGCTCATCTAATAAAGAAGAAGGTCATAAAAATTGGACGGTGTAATGGATGGCTCCGTTAGAATTAAGAACAGCTTACTGGTCAGGTGCAGTGACCCCTTGCGAGAGCTAACAATGCACGGGCCGTCTGGGCGCTCCCCGCATGCAGCTCAGCGGCGGATGAACACGCCGGTGAGCGGTGTTACAAAAAGGAGGCAGGAAGTTAAAAAGCTCTTGTAATTTGTGACACCTATTCTCCCACGTTTTGGTTCACCGATTTTGCATTCCTGAAGTGCTATTTTAAATTTATTTAGTTTATAAATAATGGATTAAGTTGGGGGGAAAAAATTGAAAAACTAAAGGTGTGTGCAAGGTTGACATCCTCACTTACCATCATTACAGTTTTTTCATGTCTGCCACTCCAGTAATGGCAAAGGGGGAAGCAAAACAAGATGGTATTGTAATATTGCCTTTGTTCTGACAAGAGCACTCTCAGAGCCTGTTTTATATTCCTGCCGAAAATTAAAATTAAACTTTCATTGTTGTGCATGCTGTTTAATCCAATAACGATCTGATGTAACAAACTGCTGTAATATCTCTCAGCATACTTAATCGGAGCGGACTTAGCCCTGTCACTTTATATTAACCTCTGCTGCAACAGGAGAAGGGCTTCACTAATCTGCCATTGTTGGGTTTGGCAGTCTGTAGCTAGTGCAAAACAGATTTGGCAGTCAGTGCGAAAGTAAAGGCTTTATAATGACAACAGGGCCTCACTGCTATTTGAACTAATAATGTCAAAATCTAATAATGCTGTGGCCCTCTGAATTAGATAGGAGGTGAATGGGTGGGAATAGTGGTGGTCTGGAAAAGGATTTTAGGGGGATGGGCTCAATAGAGAGGTTCCTGCATCCCACCATCGCGCTCCCTCCTTTTATTTCACTCACTTTCTAGACTGGAAATTGGCAAACAATTTAATCCCTAATGACCTTTAAATCCGCTCTGTGTGTGTGTGTGTGTGTGTGTGTCTGCTTGCATGTGCATTCATGCCCAGCCGGTCTGGATGCATGTCTCTATGAATGTTACTAAAAAAAAATGTATTCCTGTGAGAAGTTTTGAGAAACCGCTGCGATATCTGACATTGTCGTTGGATGCCAGCGTATTAGCAAAATATTAGGTTCGTCAGGAAGCATTTGAACAAGGGACCTAAAGAGTGTCTCATAGCAAACTGACCTCATACTGCACAGCAAGGCTGCATCTGCAGCGTCATCAAAGCACTTGACTCCTGTGTCCCCCCTGAATGCAGCCCTGTAACTTAAAACAAAAAGCTGATTGGCCGCTCGCTCAGCCTCCCCTCGTCCCCTCCTCTGTGGATGAGGTCTCAGCCCGGGAGATAAAATAGCAGTTATTTCTCATGTGCTATGCCCATTTTGTCAGTTTGACTGTTCCACTTATTCAGTGTTTTTTGACTTGCTGAGCTTGAGGGGATGTGAGTGCCATTTCGCAGCCAGATCTGAGTTGTGTTGATTGAATTAGACAAAGTCGGAAGATAATTAAGAACCGCAAGGCGCTGCAAAACTGTCTGCTTCCAAACTGGTGAAAATGAGACGCTGCCACATCAATGAGCTAGCTGGCTCTGCTTGATGTCAGTGGTGGGTTATATCAGTTGACACCCTTACCTCCTAGTGCTGGAGCCAGTTTCCTCCTTTCCCTTTAATGTTTCTCCAAATATGATTAATCACAAGCCGTAAAACCCTTGCTTCTGACAGTGCACCACGTTTGCACAGCTTTGTTTATTTCTTTCACCGTAGTAATATAATCCTAAGCTGCCAAGTGTAGTTTATAGCATAAACACAACACCAAAGAGGTGTGTCTGAGACAGTCGAATGTGAATCGTAGCTTGGCCTACAACATCCCTCATACCATTAATTGCGGGGTACTTCAGCATGCTATTGATTTTGAATATTTTAAGTATTTTTCCTATAGTGACCCCTCATATTCTTAAATGCATGCTGCGATAATTAAGCTTTCTCGTCTCAAGCGTGCTAAAAAAACGTGCTATTTATTGCACCCCAGCCTTTTGTCCAAACGACAGTCTGATCTGTAATGCACAGCTCTCCCATGCATTTGAATCCCTTCCCAGCGCACCCAAGTTTCCTGTATCAATAAGCCAAAAGGTGAGGCATAATGAACAGCTGCTACTTGACTGAAAAACAAATACTTTCCAGTGTTTAATGTGGAGCGTCAGAGCTGTTCAATTAAATGTCATTCTTGTTTTCTGAAGATAAATCATATTTCGGGGAAGTCATTCATGAGAACGGGAGAAGCGGGGCAGGACAGTGGGCTCCGTCTGTCTGTCTGATAATGTGTCGGCAGCTCATGTGCATTCAGGCACTCTCAGTCTTCCCCTGTCTATTTCACCCACCTATTTTACGGGTGCTGGCCGTGTTGGTGCCTCTCTCGCTTTCCCATTGTAGCATAGGTAATGTAGCTGTGAGGTTAATGTTGAGAATCGTATAGCTCAGGTGCAATAAAATTGACACTGTGAGACCTAGAGAGGTATGTTTATGGTCGTGCCTAGCTATGTGTTTGCCTTTGTGTTTGTGTGCGCCTGAATGTGAAAAAGGGTCGGGGCTGCTCAGGGGCCCCCAAAGGGGCTGGACTGTGGACTAGGAGGGTGAGTGCAGTGGAACATGGGGTGTCAAAGGCTAATTTTCAAAGCCACTCACGGGCGCTCATCTCTCACTGTGAAGTGGCAAGCGTGGCGAGTGGCTTGCACGTTGTCATGGATACTAAAGCATGGGACCCCAGAGATGGGGAGCGGGGGGACGAATGGCTGCCCTGTCTATAGGATTCCTGTCAGCTCTGGCCTGATAGATGGCATTGACGGACCATTTGTCATACTGTAATTGTTCTCAGCAAACATAGAATACCCACTAGTATAAACAGTGGTCTGCTGCTGGGCTAATAAAGCGGGAAAATGGAAAGGGATGCGCTGATCCACTGCCTCTTTCACTTAAAGAGACAATGGCTCCGTTGTCCAGGCAAGCCGGACTGATTAGAGCAGCGAGAGGGCTGAGAAAAAGCCCGGTCGAGAGAATAAAACAAGGCAATCATAAAGCAAACGGCAGTCACTTCTCTGTATCGATGTGGCTAGGCGGGGGTGAAGTCAGTGAGAAGTGTTGACAGCTGAGGGAACAACAGTAGTAGGTTCAGGAGTGATTCGTTTTCTCCCCCCTCTTTATTTGACCAGTGAAATGGTGGGGGGAATGCTTGTCCAAGATAACAAATAAAGCCGAGCGGTAGCGCAGATGCATAGCCGGGACTAGGAGCTCTATCTGCCAGGTTCTGAGATGGCCAGGGGCCTGAGCTGGGTACAAATGATCCTGGGTACAAAGGTAGTATTTGTTCACCCTTGTTTTGGTATGGGCCCTGTGTCTTTGCCATTACTGTTGGGAATGACCTGCCGCCATCGCTCTGCTCGGAATGCTCTCTCCGCCCCGGCTTTGTCCGCGCAGAGGCCGCCCCAGACATGCATGACAGTCCAGGTATGTGCGGGACGCGACCCGGGGATTTTCGGACGTGAAGCGGAATTAGCCCCGGCTCCAACCTCACTTTCATCAGTTCTAATTCCGCGAAACCTAAAGAAATCCTCCCAGACTTACAGATTAAGTGCGGATGGCAGGGTGCCAGGGCTCCAGCTGGACAGGATAGTTCACAATTCTCCCCCTCAACACAAAACTTCGAGTCAGCTGGTGCAGTCCTGGATAATTAGGATTTTTGTCATATTTGATGAAATTTGTCAGCTGCCTACGCACTTTTCCCCCCAGTGTTTCCACTCATTTACTCACTCCGTACTTCATACTCCGGGGCGGGTTGAGGGCATGTTTTCCTCCTGCCACTGCACTGTACTCCAGTTGTAAGCATTGTTATGCAGGAGGTGGTAGGTGTATGCTGCGGAGGCTCATATGTGTGTGTGTGTGCGTGTTGGAAGGGGGCCCGCGTCCCGGAGCCCGCCCGCGTCGTGCGGCGAGGCGAGCGGCCCTGGCACTCCTTGTCGAGCACCTCACCCCTCCTGACTGTACCCTGACACGGTGCGACTCCTGGAGCACTTTAGGCTGACCTGGCTGCTCACCTCCCGCCTGATGGACAGATTAAAGGACCATTAAGCATAATTACTGTTTCAGTTGGAGAGGCCAACTCATCGTGTCAGAAATGGTTACAAATTGCTGCACCCCTGCCCCCTTGTATGGCTCTTAAATTTTGAATTTCATTACATCCATGCACTTTCTTACTATCAACAAGTTTCGACTTTGACAAGAAAAACGGGCACGGCGAGGAGAATTGGAAAGGCAAATTGTGATTAATGGAAATAGTAGCGATTCAAATCGGGCTGAAATATTATTATTTTTTTGTATAGTTTGTATTGCAATTCACTGAATCTATGCGTATAAGCCAATCAAAGTGAGTTTGACGGCTGTGGAGGGAAGTGTGACAGGTAGTTGATGTGATCTGGAGTGGAGCTGTGTGAGTGTGTGGCCTGCTGCGCTGTCTGTCTGATTATGTAAAATGTGGTGAGGTGGTGTAACATTGGCTGGCTGTTGCAGTGGTTTTCCAGCTCCAGAGGGCCTGTTGCCAGTTTTACATGAGAATGTGCAGCAACGCCTAGTAATGTTCGCCTCTGTGTATCCATAAGAAAACCCACACTACCGCCCTAGGGAAATTGGTCGATACCATCAACCCAGCTGGAGGCCCAGGCGGCAGACAGAGTTTTCCCATTTTACATCAACAGTGATGTTTATTATAAGATCCCCCCTTACTGTAACCTGCCCCTCTTGCTCCCCCTTCCCCTCATTTGGCCGATTATTACACCCATGGTGAGAACAAACAGTTTCCCTACTTAATAATTCACATCACTTTCATCTGATACTCAGTTACCATGGGCAATTTAGTAGTTGAATAATTTTGTGAAAAATTCATTTATTATCGCCGTGCATTATGAATCTGGAGAGACGGAGAGTGGAGTGGCGGAGGATTTTAAATTGCGTCTGTGGAGCGAGGGATCTGGGGGAAGGTAATGTGTTCTAATGTTCTCAGCCATATGCATTGTTTTCAGGGCTCATCGGTTTTACATCGATTCCCACTGAAGTGTTTAATTGCATCATGAATATGATCTAATTCTGTCCTTTTCACTGAAACTGGAGCACTCTCCGCAAATGATGTACGGCCTTGACAGCACCACATCAGGATGTATTTTATATGGAATGTAAATTATAGTGTTAAATTAGCCTGGAAAGATAACTAGCTGGCACGGGGGAATGGACTCAACAGTTTAATTTAGTGTCAAAAGGCCGTGAAGGGATAAATCACCTCTCTCTCCCCTCTCTACTATGCCATATCAAGCTTTAATCATTCTCCTTTGCTTGTAATATCACTTGTTTCTCCCTGCTGCCTAAGGAGTTCTTGAGAAGTTTAGTGCGTTTTTTTGCAGGATCAATCGACTGCGTATAAATGCTTCAATTTTGGGCATATGGAAAATGATATTTGTTTGTTTCGCAGGTCCCCCCCCC
>OMLF01011884.1:0-12031 GCA_900302615.1 Holocentrus rufus
CAGTCTTCTGAGACACATTATCAATTTCTATGGTCATCGCTGCAACATCATATTCCAGAATTAAATCAGACCACCCTTAAGCAGAATCACCATACCTTGATAAATTCTTTCTGCTTATAGAACATATTGCTGATGTTACATAAAAACCCGGTCACGGCAATTTTCACTTTTTTAACTTCATCTCAATGTGGTTCCTCAGTGGGCGCTACGAGTATCAAGGCCTATGAAATCCTTTCAAATGAATGAATGAATGCATTTATTTCAGTGTTTAGTCATGCAAACAGGACCCACATGGGACTACTTAGACACATTATAGAAAGAGGAACAAAAACGTACAAAAACTAGCACCATGTTCTCATAATTACTTTCAAACAACAGACAAAATGAAAGCATGCATAAAAAGAAAAAAATACAAATAGACATAACAGTCATTTCATATCCCTTTTAGCATAACTCTTCACACGCATATCTACACAAATACACGCTTAAATACACACACACAACTTTATTCACTCTCATTCCATTAATAACACGAACAAATGTTGTACCCGTGTAAAGAGCCGACAAATGCTCCAGCCCATGAGCCACAGCACTGATCTGCAAACCTCAGATGACCTACATGCACAACAGAGTACATGAACACTGATTTATATTTACATTTTGAGTTATATGCATATTAGCTTACACAGATATACCCACAGCCTGAACATCTTGACAGTTCATCTTTATACATTCAAGTCCACTCATGTAAATTCCATGCGTCTGAATGCACTCACACAACCCTACACACACACGCACGCATGCACGCGCGACTGCACACACACACATTATCAAATCACATAAATGGCAAACAAAATACAAAGAGAAAGAAGTGCACCCTAAACTGATAAACAGACACATTCATAATAATAACAAACACAACCATATGCTGTAAATATTACATGGAAGCTATTCAGACTTTTTCCACAAATTACATCATTAACTTATATAGGCCATGTATTCCTTTTTATTCCAAGCCTTATGCATTTAACTGGCTTGCACAAATGTCAGTATCAAATAACCATTTTACGACAGTATATCATCTCACTATACCTAATGCATTGATTTATCAGAACCTAGATCCTTTCTTTGAAGATTTCTAAACAGTTTGTGGTGTAACTTGTTACAGAATTGGCTTCATTTTCTGTGTCACCAGAATCACAATGCACACATAACCAGTTTTCTAAGTTCAACCCATTGTCCTGCTCAGTTTCAACCTGAAATGGAATTAGGCCAAGTTCAAATATGTGATCAAAGCTGTCCACAGCTATTATGTAAATTATACAGAGCATATTTTCAACCTGTGTTTAAGCCATAAGACTGACATTTAGTTTGAACCTGATATCTTCAGCCCATTTCTTTATACACAATTCCATTGTCATCTTCTATCTTATAAAATATAAGGAATCTGAGTCAAGATCCTTCATAGTATAAAGCATTCTGCACCAAAGACTCATCATATTTGTCTTCCACTTTATCTCACATGGTCCACATCCAGTGTTAGCATTAACTGTGATAGCAGGGGCAGATTTATCCAGAGAATATCTTGACTGAAGAATATTTTCATTTTACACACCCAAAGCCTGCAAAATAGACCAGGATAGGACAGACATAAGTTTGGTTCAGTTTATTGTTATTTAGTTTTTTTCTATGACACCACCAAGAGCTTTACTAGCAAAATCTGCTAACATAGACGTACCATTCAGAAATGTCATATTTTAATAAATAGAAAAACCAAGGCATTTGTATTTGCTAGCTCAAGAGTTTCTTACTTACTTACTTACTTATTTACTTACTTATTTCAATCAGCAAAGGAAAAATTCAAAACTGCATGCAGCTAGAAACATGGAGTTTTCCTTCTTCCCTGACTCCTCTGAAGCTATTGATTATCTTACACAAAACATCACAGTGGTACTATAGGTACATTTATAATTATAAATTCTATACTAAGTCAATAATGAATAGCTAAACATCTTGTTAGATAACCTTGCTCATTATTTATCTGTGCAATACAATGAATCTGCTATGAGAATACATTACATGCTATCTTTTAATCAATCTGTTCCTCTCCACCTCAGAGAGAAGGCAGTTAAAAAAGCTTTTTGTATACTGTGTATTTGCATACTGTATATAAAAGTAATTCCAGAAATGAATGAGGTAGTGAAGAATAAAATGAAGAATAAAATAAGGAGATATATGTATAAAGAAATGCCCTTGCTCTCTTGCTTTGAAATTGTCCTCGTTCAAGTGTAAGACTTAGCAAGGAGCAGTTGAGTGTATGAGGTACCAAAATAAATAAATAAATAAATAAATAAATAAACCCTCAAAATCTAAAACTACAGCCATTTGCAAGAACACTAAAGAATACTGATAATAAAATCAAGTGGTGTCTGTTTAGTGTTCATCAATAAACTACAAGTTCACATATTCTGGAGCCATGGACTGATTCTTGACACAGGAGAACAGGGCAATATAGTACAAGTAAAAATCCATAACTTTTTCATAATAAATGTCTGTTTTGCTACTCCAGATCAGCGATAGATATACAACAGGGATACAGCCTATATCCAGTTCATGAAAACTTTTACATTTGCTCTTCTCAACACTCATGAAGACGTCCCTCTTTCAGGGATTTATTAAGGATTTGCTTTTTCAAGGATTTGCTTTTTCAAGTGCAAATGAAACAATTAGTGTCTGTCCTTGACTCATCAAGGTGCTGCAGTGAAATCAAAGAAAAGCAGCACTGCTGAAAATTGGATGTGCGGCCAAATGCATATCTATGTGAGGGTGTTCTGATGCAGGGAGGAGGGAATGGAGATTGATTCCAATGACCCGCTAAAGCTGACTTGCCATGACTGGTGACTGGTGCGGCAAAGTAAACTGAGCCTGTTTAACACCTTTGAAAAGCACATCTTAACTCCTTTGCAGCACCTTTGACCAGTTCAACCTGTCTTTCAATTCAATCTGTTGCACACAGTCTGGCAGCTCTCTTAAACTGTGTGGAACAGATCTTGCTCTTGATCCCTCTCCACCGAGAGCATCAGAGCTGAGGAGCAGCCTGTGATTGGTGGATAAGGCTGCGCCTGCACTACGCTGTCCTCAACAGCTGCTGTCTGCTGTGAGTTTGGCTAAAAATGTGGAAGAAAAACGAGAACAAAAGCTTGTCTTGCAATCAGAGACAGGCTTCTTTCTAATACCTTTGTCATACTGTGCCTGCTGTCTGTGGTGAAAGCCATGTTGCTTTTCAGACACGCGCCGGCCTCTTCCAGCTGCAGGTATAAGCAGCAATTGAACTGCATTCAAATTAACTCAACTGCGGCTATGGTCAATTACATCATCAGTCTTGATGACCCACTAAATTGAGAAACTGCCGCAATGCAAACGTTTGTGGCCCAGGCATGCTTGATAAATCCACCCCGGAGTGCCCTTATTATCACATTATGTCAGACCAGTGCTGCATCATCCAAGTTGTCGCCAAAATCAAGAAAAACAAGAATCTGGTGGATTATTGCTTTTAAAGGCAAAATTAGGCAAAATAATTATACTCTGTTGGTGCCATTTAAAGACAAAAACAACCATTGTTCCATTGTGGACAAAACATTTCATCATCTTTTTAGTCTGTGGCTCAAGATTTAAACATAAATCAATAATAACTCATAAATTCTTAGATATGGACTTGCTGTATACTGGGAATAGAGAAGTGTTTAGTGCCTTTAAAACAGACTTTACTTTGGTCTTTATTTTGTTAAAGATAATTTTGGGACGTTTAAATCTTCTTTCTGGGGCTTTTAACTTTTGATTTTGGTTCTACTTTGCTCCTCGTCCAGCTGTTCCAGAAAATGTTTAATGTACAGGGGAATTAGGCGGCCTTGACCTCTGATGACTCTGGTTACCCAGACTCAAACGAGTTTGCCTCTGCTTATCATCAGAGTGTTTGCAGTCATTCTACGACCCTCAATTTTTACAGGGAAAAGGATAAATGTGAGGACTGGGTATTCTTCAATCAGAATACTGCACCAGCAAATTTGATTCCATGGCCAAATGAAACTTCAGCACAGCCTCTTGTGGGATTTATTAGCGGGTGGAGGTGGAGAGTTGGAAAATATTTACATTAATAACATGGAGGAACAAATTTTCCCAGGGACAAAACTGAAACAAAAGATGAACAAAAGATTAAAAGGCCCTTGGGATATTTATTTGGAGCAGGCAAGATATTACAACAGCTAGTGGCAATTTCTTTGAGAACTCTTGATTGCAGCCTTGTGTCTCCGGTGTACAAATTGTACTTCTTGTAGGAATTACATGTCTTCTCAGAGCACCTCTGTGCTAATAATAACACTGACCATAGAAAAGCACTTCATTTATAAAACAACAGCCTACCTCCAGGGCTACATTTATAACAATTTAGTATTCCTTCTCTCACTGAAAGTAGAACGTTATGAGTCTGACTCAACAATATTGGTTGGATGTAACAATGACACATGAGAACCTCCTGAAAATGAGAAGCCATAATTTGAAAGCTCTTTCAAAGCTTGAGGATTAGTTCTCTGACATAAAGAGCCAAGGATAATGACAATTATTTGGAAACCATATTTGAAACAAAGCTAACAATTTGGCGTCATACGACCAAATAATTTCTCACACTGACCGAATGATAATATGATGTCTCTCATTAGTCAATACTCTATCTATTTTGTTGCCAGAAAGTAAGTCAATATAAGCTGGTTTGAAAGTTTTCGCAGTAAATTACTTTAAATGAAGGTACCTCAGGGTGATATGGACAAAATCAAAAATCACAACATCTTTGAATACCTTGATATCAATATTGTGACAGTTTTGTAGGGATGTCTATTGGTGCTTTATATTTAAACTCGAGAGATTTTTGATAAACAATAATTAGTAATGTGGATATGATGACCAAGCTGATTAAGTCAAATAACAGAAAAGTCTAAGTTCAGAAAATTGCAACCATTTACTGTAATTCAGTCTTTAAAACAGGAAAATACAACACTAATTCCATATCATGATATTCCAAATCCTACACTCATATCGCATCATTATATTAATATAATATTGATTTATGGCCTATGAGGGGACCTAAACCCATAGCTTAGGGTTTAGTGAATTGACACCCCTTTACTGTAGTACCAACTAAAGCCAATGTATTATAATAGAGAAGTGTGTTATGCTACAGCTAATATTTTAGGACATTTTCAATATGGGAATCATGAATAAAAGGTCAGATATGGCTGGATTACACTCATGAGTTGATGGCAGATAGGCCTAAATGTACAAGGTTTTATAAGGGTAAGCTTGGATGGGCTGCCGCCATGCAATTTAGAATTGGGTTATGAGTTCTATTATGTGTGAACTCCAGTGGAGCTGCTGGCCAGCAGACAGTAGTTGGGCTGAGCAGCTCCCACTGTGAATGTGTGCAGCTGTCTATGAGTGAAGTGCCGGATGTTGCTGGAAATGTCAACAGTTGCCTTTCCCTTGATTGATAATGGTTCCAAAAATATGCCACATTTTCGTTTATAGTTCTGTGAAATTGCATGCACTTTTTGACTTTTTTTTTTTTTTTTTTTTTTACAACAGGCTGCGCGCTTTCAATTTACATTAAACATATTTTTAAAATATGAGTCATTTGCACAATTTCACAAGCTCTTTGCTATCCGCCAGGCCGGATAATATATGGGCAAGCTACAACTGCAAATTCATACACAGGCGTGCTCCAACGTGCTCTTAAACCCACATTTCTTGGCGGAGTAAAGCTGCATTCCGCCCCACCCCGAAGAAACAACATCATCATCACCAGTGTACCTAAATCAGGAAGCAGTGAGACACGTTTTTGGACGAAGACAGTTTGGTAAAAACATCAACGGCGAAGCGTAAATGGGAAAAAAACGTTGTTGTTGTTGACGACCACCGTTGACTGAAGACTGACACTTGGTTTCATCCAGTACGAGGCTCAGCTGTGGATGCATTTGATTCAGTATAACCGGAGAACGGTATGTGCCCTGCCGAATTGGTAAAAAATTAACAATAACAAATATGGGGAGTAAGTTAGCGTCATAGAGTTGAAACAAGTGTAGTGGATAGGTTGTTTTCGCCTGACATTGTTACATTGTTTCACCGCAGCACAGTGATAGTAAACATGTTATCCACGTCGATTTGTTTACTATGCACCCTGGGCTTAATTGCCTGTCGTTGCTAAAGCTGACAGCAAAAATATGCCCGGAATGTCGCTTTCGTGCTCGGTCACGTTTACCTGGCAACTGAGTGTAGCAATATCCAATTAGTGTTGTTTAAAACACTTTAAGCATCACTGCCATGTCATGTGGTTTGACTGTCCCTTTTACACGTACACCCCCCCTCTCTCCGACCCCGATAAGCTGCGTTCTTTCTGCACTCACCGAACGCCATGAAAATATGGTAGTTTATTGCTGCGTCTCTTATCAGCAGGCTAACACACATTTTATAACAAGAGGTAAGGTTGTTTGCGAATCGTTACAGCCCGCCTGTTAGTTCGGCATGCATTCAACGAGCCAAAAAGCACTTTGTTTCAGTTAAATGTCAACTTTTAGAATTGGTTAACACTGCTGGCTACCGCCCACCGCAGTGTGTTTTTGACGGAAGAAGAAGCGGGATGAACCTGGAAATCAACTCTATTCTATGACAATAAGTGCTCCTTGATGGAATGTATATATCCCGAAGTTAGGAGAAAGCCCTAAAGACTGATTTAAAGTTTGAAGTATTTTTGCAGGAGGTGGTTGAGTTTGTCATAAGAAAGGCAGCATTAAATTGACATATTTTTCAATAGAGTGTGGCGTACAGTTTTTATCATATAAGAGAGAAAGGAACTTATAGTTCCTCTCCAGCTGCCTACTGTCAGCTAATTCTCTGGTTAAATGTTTAAAAAAAAAAACGCGTAGTCCACGTTGTTGTTTCATTATGAATGGCATACAAACACACACCTATGACCGTATAATTTAATTACTGATAAAATAAATACACACACCTGTGGCCATGTAACAGTTGGTTTAAATATTAATGTACTACCTTAAAATCACCATACAGCCAAGCACTGCAGCAACCACTTTGTTTAGCTACTGTTGGATGACTACATTACTAATTATTATTACTACATTACATAACAAGATTTGTTGACTAGATAGATTTTTTTTCTTTTTTTCTTTTTTTTTTTTTTTTACAAAACTTTCATAAAAAATAATTAGCTATGTACTGTGCCAAACAACTCCTCTGTTTGAGAAACACAGTGAGGTCCTGCATCTCATGGCTTACTCCTTAAATATTTGACACCCTAGTCTACTGGCTTTAAAGAGAGATTAAAAAACGTAAGTCCTACAGTAAAGACTAGAGACAATTTAGTTTTACATCACTTTGCATCCTAATCAAGGCTTGTTCAGCTGCAAGTGCCATCTGTCACTGAACATAACACAAACACAGTGTGGGCCCGTGAAAGGAAAATATACGAGCTCTCTAGCTTTAATTGATCAAAACCATTGTTCACGGCTTCACTGTTGGCTTGCATGTTTGTTGATGACAAGAACTGCCAAGATCCAAGCAGCAGCAGAAGCCCTCGGTCTGAATATAAAAAGAAAGATTGGAGCCCAAAGCAGTGCTGTGACTTGACGCGGCTGCTGCTATGCATGAATCTATAAATATAACACTCATACACGAGTGGCTGTTTATATCTGAACTCCACTGATTTATTTAAGAAAAAGCCCCCAGCCTCGGATGTCCTCTGGCCTGGGAACGTTTAGCAAAGGGCATTGTCGGATGCACACAACACAGAGGACTGATGCTCACCTTTCTCCAGATGAAGGCATGAGAGGGTGAAGGCAGAATATTAACTGAACAGTCATGACACTAATCCATCACTCATATCAGTTGCACCGTGAAACCCACTTACAGGTCACAGCAATGTCAGATAACAGGACTGTGCTGTAGCAGTATTTCATTTGTGACTGAAACTGCGCGGTGCTTGCTGTGATACTGGTGTTGTTGCAAATCACTTTGGCATGATCTAATAGATTTTGTGGTGTGTCACTGGTTACACTGGTTACAAACCCACAGGCTGCATTGGAGTGTAGATCGTGTGGTGCAATTCCACTGCAGCGTAACTTGTGTCTGTGGATATAAGCCTGTGAGTACCTGGTGTGGAGGCTGCAGGAATGCATTCCTTTGCGTTTCACAGGAATTTTCTGAGCTCAGTCAAGAAAAACACTGCCAAGAAGTTTGCTCAGACGTCACGTGTCCTGGCTTGGCATTCCTTTTCTTACCTTGTGAGCGGTACACGCCCTTTGACTTGCCAGCCAGTTGAAAGCATAGTTTGTTGTTATCGTTTTCCATACTATGCAAGGTTTTCTCCTTGCTTTCCAAATAGGTGTGTGTGTGAATGAACATGCACCACACACGCGTCACACTGTATATCTGTGTTTTTCAGGTTATATACTGAGGTTAGTCAACTTCCGTCATCAGAATCTCTCAAGCGTCCTGTCTCTTCTCACTTCCTCTTCCATTTGCCTGTTGCTGGCAGACAGGTTGAGTCACGATACCTATGCAGCAGCGCCATAGTTCAGGCGTAATGCCACTAGGCAGTCCAGGGTTCCATGATGACAGCATAACCAGTCATCCGCAGTGGTGTTATAGCATGTAATGTGTCAGACACTGAGTACAGATCACACCAGATGGCTGAGATGAATATTTTGCCACAAGCAGCAAGTCAAGTGGTCCTAGCTTGGATTACGGGCTAGTGATCCCCAAGGGGTGGTGGTTGTGTATCTCCTTTGAGGCACATTCAGCTTACCCGCCAGGCCCTAGGCTTAATGGGAAAATGAGCAGGACACCCCAGGGAGTGAGAGGACATTACCCCATGTATAACAAAGCAAAACAAATACACGCGCATCAGGAAACTCCTTTGGCAGTCGTCAATGTTTGTGTGTACAAGAGAGATTGAGGTGGAGGCTGCAGTAGCAGTAGTAGTTGGAGGAGGAGGAGGAGGCCGGGTCCCGTATGTGTATCAGACTGCTTAGAAAGATCGAGGATCGCTGGGCTGGTTAAATCCAACTCTCAGACCAATTATCCCATCTTAAGAAACCGAATAGCTGAGAAAACAGTGACCCCGATGTTTCTGCTGAGCAGCTGGAGCCCCCAGGCAAACACTGCTTCTCTGTGTGGTGGAGCTGCTGTAGCTCAGTCAGATGATCGGGGCTGGCCAGTCACTGAGTTGACAAAACGCGGCTTGCTCGCTGCTGTGCGGGCATGGTTCCATATTTAACTGTCGTCACAGATTCAGTATTGAGCCCCAACCAAGCTTTGACATGGTTATGCATCATAGGCGGCGGTGATGGTAATCATTACAATGGTGGTGAGGAGTATTTCTTTGATAAGCACTGGGCTTTACCGCATCGCTTAACATTTTGCGATATGAGATCATATTTTTGTTAATGGCCAATGTCACCCCAAGGCATTTCAGCATACAA
This sequence comes from Holocentrus rufus, assembly GCA_900302615.1. Lineage (NCBI taxonomy): Eukaryota > Metazoa > Chordata > Actinopteri > Holocentriformes > Holocentridae > Holocentrus > Holocentrus rufus. Next base: position 9,546 of record OMLF01011884.1, read on the forward strand.
GAAATATTCAGATCTCTGTTCTTGTCCAGTTGTGTAAGGAGTGCCGCCATTCTTGTGTATTTCCATTGATTTCTTGATAAGCTAACAGCATGATCATGTTATGTTAATTGGTTGTTTTTTTTCAGTTCTTAGAATTATGATATTGCATGGCAGACTGAACACATGTGGCATACTGTTTCACTTTTGTCTTAATTTGTCAAACATGACATAACCTCATGCTGGCAACCTGATATCTCCTGGAGAAAAAGTATGATCAGCATTGAAAAAAGGAGCTTTGTGAGAAAAGGAAAGGGAGAGGGAGGCAGGGGATTGAAAACAAATACAGAGCCTGCATGTCAGTCTTCTGCACTGTTCTGCCAGATGCCACCCTCCCCCCACCCCTTGGGACAGATGTTGACCCTTGACCTCAAATCTCTTGTCAGGGGTAGAGTATTTCCACTGATAGGCAGAGTGTAACTCCATCGCTGTTCCTCATTTCAGTACATGCACACAGAGACGCTCTCTCTCTTCCGTGCCCCTGCCACACTCACAGACAGACGCACATGTTCTGCATTCATTACGTAATTGACTCTCACAGTGGAGCACAACGCGGTGCAGTCAGCGAGGGCAGCCTGAGGGTTAAAAGAAGCTGTTGTCTGTGTCTGCACGGACACACTTAAAATATAACAAAGGCACCAGGCAACACCAGGCAGTCATACACATGTTTAAGACACTTCTAGATCAGTGTCGTGCCAATATTGGCTCTTTATTAAAAATGGTATTGATCAGTCATTGACATCCACCTCTGTAATGGATATGATGCAGCTTGATTGATCATTACTGTAGAATTGATCAATACTACACTGGTTTTCTATGGGAAGCCAACCAGATTCCAGTGCAACCTTTTCATCATTGCACTATATGTACATGTTATTAACATGATTATTACTTTGAAAGTACTATACTGGACTTCAGAATCAGAATCAGATTTACTGGCCAGCTATGTTAACACACACAAGGAATTTGGCTCCGGCTGCTGGTTTCTCTCAGGCAATACAGACAATAGCCAGTCAATGTACATGTTATTTACAGACAATACACAACATAAAAGCAGTATATACAGACTGTGTAGCAGACAAGCAATATATACAATACAAGTGCACGGGTGTATGATAGTGTGGACAACAGTTATGTGCATCACGTATGGAAATTAAACTTTAATGCATGAGTAATACATATGCAATTTAAGTAGTATGTGAGCAATATCTAAATTATGTACAAGACAGGCAATATACATAGAGCACAAACAAGAATAATAATGTTATCATGTATGGGAATGAAATTGTGATGTATGAATATTTTGACAATACATTATTTGTAGATGTGAAGCAGGGTGTCATAACTATCTGAAGAAACAAGAGTAGCTATAGCATACAGATGATACTGGTCAGCTGTTTATGAGTGTGATGGCATGAGGAAAGAAACTGCTCATGTGTCTGGTAGTTTTGATGCTCCGCTGGAAAAGGTTGTGTCCATGGTGTGAGGAATCTGTAATGATTTTCCCTGCCAATTTCCTAGTTTGTGAAGAGTACAAGTGCTGTAGGGTGTGCAGGGGAACACCAATTATTCTTTCTGCTGACCTTATAGTTTGTTGAAGTCTTGTCCTTTTTTGTGGAAGCTCTGAACAAGACCATGATGGAAGTACACAGAACGGGTTCAATGATCTAATGGCGTAGAACTGGCTCAACCGCTCCTATGGCAGACTATACTTAATCGTCGCAGGGAAGTTTGTTCTCTGCTGGGCCTTTTTGAGGATGGAGGTGATGTTGGTCTCTCGCCTCAGGTCTTGGGAAATAGTAGTTCCCAGAATCTTGAAGGTCTCCATGGTTGACACAAGACTGTTATTGTAAGGAGGAGCAGGGCTGAAGTGTGTCTCCTACAGTCCTCCTCATCATCATCTCCAGTCTTGAGCGTGTTCAGCTCCAGGTTATTGCAACTGCACCAGAGCACCAGCCGTTAGCGCTCCTGCCGATATACAGATTTGTCGCCATCTTGGAAGAATCTGAACAGCAGTGGATAGAGGGCACATCCCTCGGGAGCACCAGTGCTGAAAAGAGTGACCTCCCCCAGCCTCACCTGCTGTTTCCTAGCTGTCAGGAAGCCAGTGATCCACTGACAGATGGCGAGGGAAAAAGAGAGTTTGGAAGAGAGCATTTCTGGAACGATGGTGTTTAACGCCGAGCTGAAGGGCTGGGGGATGCCAGAGATGTGATGGGGGCTGTTGTCATTGACCTGGAGTGGGTGAGGGGAGCTGGAAGTGGGTGAGAGGGTGAACTTGTCCCTCTCAAACCTGCAGCAGAAGGCATTCAGGTCATCAGTCCATGCAGGGTTATTGTAATGTGATGTAAATGCTGTTTGCAACGCTTTACAGTTGAAAATAGTAAAATTGAAAGTTATTGAATATCTGCGCACACCTTTAATTGAAAAAACATATGTATTTATTTAAT
>OMLF01011884.1:12051-30875 GCA_900302615.1 Holocentrus rufus
TGCCAGAGATGTGATGGGGGCTGTTGTCATTGACCTGGAGTGGGTGAGGGGAGCTGGAAGTGGGTGAGAGGGTGAACTTGTCCCTCTCAAACCTGCAGCAGAAGGCATTCAGGTCATCAGTCAGGTCTTTATTTGCCTCAGCAAATTTCCATGCAGGGTTATTGTAATGTGATGTAAATGCTGTTTGCAACGCTTTACAGTTGAAAATAGTAAAATTGAAAGTTATTGAATATCTGCGCACACCTTTAATTGAAAAAACATATGTATTTATTTAATCAGCTCACAAAAAGCCAGCCTGTAAGATTTTAAGAATTGTGTGTGTAATGGAGAGGTGTATGCTGCACTACAAAGAAGAGCGTGATTTTCTGCTTGTCCATGTTGAGAGATGATGGAGTGGAGAGAGAAAGACTCACCAGGGAGATTTACTTGTGTTCACCGACATGTTAGACAGGACAGTGTCAGCACTGGATTTACACAACGGAGATGCAGCAGGGCAGACACAACAGCAGCATGTTACACCAGCTTAACTTTCCAGCAATCACTTCGCAACTGTGTTGCCAGTACTTTGTACTCACCGGTCTGACAAAAGCATGTTGTTGTTGCAGAATTTCTCGCCAAGTTTTCGCTTAGCTAAATCACATTACATGAACCATACTTCTGTCCCATATAGTGTGTAATGCCAGGGTGGGGTTCACCATTTGTTAGGGTGTAAGAAATTGATTTTGTCACACATGTTCTTGGCCACAGAAAGTGCTACAATGTTTTAGTCTGTGGTGTGTTTTCCTTTTGTTAAGATGTACCTTGAAGGGACTAGCCATGCTGACCTGTCAGACAACAGGCAGGATTTCTGATGGATAGATTTCAATGTTGATCCTATGCTGATTAGAAAATACCAGCAGTTTGTTATCTTTGCTTTTGTAACCCTTTGATGAGTCATATGACAACAGGATGGTGTGCCCTGCATTAATTATGTCCTCCTCCAACATCTTGGCATTTGAAACCGGTTTTCTAAAAACAAACCTAGTAACTCCTTCTCAATTCTAATTCTGGCTAAGTGGATGATGACAAATTGTCAACAAGGTTGAACGTTATGTCTGTCAAAACAGGTGGAAATCTGACGGAGACAGACACATCATCCGCCTTATTCAGACAACAGACGCCTCTCCATTGAAAGCACATTGAATAGTACATATACAGACAGGCACAACAGCTCAGCGTGGTCACCTCCAAAGATTCCATTGTGCAGTTACACAAAGCACCATCTTTCCATCCATCTATTGAAATAGTAGCATTTACTAAGCATAGTAAACATTCACTGAACACCCTATTTATTTCAGTAATTCAGTCACACATGATGTTGATTTGGAGAGCAAAATGCTATCTATAAATGACTTTTGCTTTTAAAATACACGAGTGCACTTGTATTCATCAATAACAACAACAGTAAAGACACTAAGGTTAATTATCAAAGCTGTATATGCTTTTGCGGAAATATGGTGAAAGTATGACCATCAACAACAGTGTGTTTCCGTTTGATGTGTCTATGGCCTCACTCACCCCATCTGAGAGGGGGCAGTGACAATCAGCGTTAATCCCCGGAAGAGCAAAATCTCCCCACTTTGAAGTTCATATTCCCAGACGTCTCTGTGTTATGTTGACTTTAGTGCCTGTCTGGGAAATTGGACGTGCAGCACTCGTACTGTTCCAAGTAAGTGCTATTTGATGTACTCAAATGCTCTACAGAAAGAAAAAAAAAGCCTGCTCGTCTCCACATTGTTTACTTGGCTCTCAGCATCCATCTTTCCATGACTCATTGTCTTATAAAAGTCTGATTACTGCTCGCTGACCCTTTGTTTGAGGAAGTATCACTTAGACAGAAACAGAGAGAGAGAGATCCTAATGTTGAAAAGCCATTTGCATCCATTTGTTTTGTTTTCGCTTTTTGCTTGTTTTACAAAAATCAGACCAGGAAGTGAAGTTGACAGTGGCCACAGCGAATAAAGAAAGCCTCATTTTATTGAATGCATGTGGCTACCTGATTGTTACCAAGAGTTTACTTGCTCTGATTGTTGGGAAATCTATATTCCTTTTGTCATTGTCAGCATTGCAAAAGGCTTGTTAGATCCTGACAGAGAGATTTATCTTGTAGCAAGGGTAATATCCCTTTCAGCATCCCATATATGAAGTCAGAGAAATAAATACCTGTACTGTCTCTATTCTCACTGCCAAGATTGTGTTTTTATTGGTTGATAAATTGTTACCTGATCCACATTTTTAGTGAGTGACTTGGAGGAGTTTTTCATCATGGCTGTGATTCCTCTATCTGTGGTGTAATCTGTCCAACAGACAGATATTATGCTTTTCTCTTTGCTGTAGAATGTAAAAGAAGTTCTTGGCCTCTCTGGAAAGAGCACTATTATCACTATTTGATCATTAAAGCAACCATTGGGTGCACATTAATATCGTGAAATAAGCTGTAACAAAGCAGAAAAGAAGGCATCAGCATATAGAAAGTGCTGGAAACTTAAAACATACATTTATTTTTTATTTATTTTGTTTAAATGTATGAGCACCAACGTGCATCCCTGCTGATGTAATCACTTGATTATGAGGATGATAATGTTAAATAGCCTCAGGCAATAAAAAGCTGAGTAGTGGTGTGAACACTGCAGTCAGACTGTAGATAATTACTTATGCACTGAAAACTCTGATTAGAGAGGTAATGAAGTCCTTTAGGTGCTGGCCTATATGTAGCTGTCCTATAATTAGTGCTGTTTCCCCACCATGACGATTTGTGAAAGTAGGCTGGCCGAAGAGCTTTACGAGATGTACTATGAAACTGTTGACGTGAGCTTGTATGAAATATGTGAAGAAGCGATTGAGAATATTTGCCCTTCTTTGTTTCTGTCACCTTCTGGCCTCTGCTAAATGATGGAACCATATGTGAGGAAAAAATGCATCCAGGGAAACAAGTGTGTACTTTTTTGTTGAGTTGGAAGTAGCACTGCCTAGATTTAATTGCAGCCTTGCCTCACTCCATTTACCCTTCCACACACACCCTCACACATGTCTTTCTCTGTGTCTCTTTTGCTCTATTATGCAAGAGTCTTGCCTTGCAAGTCCTTGCAGGATCTCAGCTGTGGTTGTGTAACATCTGAGAGCGAAACCGGCTCTAAGGCCTCACATTCAATTACACAGAGCCTCCGCGTCTCTCCATTTTCCAGGGACATTTGATTGGGTCCCCAATGTAAGGCTATTACACCAAATTGAATGCACAGCAACTGGCTTCATAATGCTGCCTTTTGTGTGATCCACAGGGGGTTTCAGCTTATTTTTGTCATTTGGGTGTTTGTGCTTACTGTGACTAGCAACTCAACCTCCTACGCACAGACACGATTCAGCCCGTTGTCTTCAGCGCGCAAACACTGTTGAAAAGAAAGCTGCAAAGTTCTTCATTTGAGGCTAGGTCTCAGTAGAACTAAGCCGTTTTAATCCAACAACACACTGTATGTTATGTCATGCTCTCATGAACAAGAGAGGAAGTGATGGTTGCCTCTTTAACAGCCTTGAATACTGTATAGAGGCTTTTCAGTTGCATCACAACTGTTGTGCATCACAAGTGTTGCCGTAGAGGTCTATTGTAGAGGCAGCTATGCAAATAATGACTAAATATATAACAACTTATCTAGAAAAAGAGATACCTGAAAAGAGTAGATGTGATGTGGTTGCTGGTTAATTCAGTAGCGCTCTAAGTCAAAGGGAATGTTGTGATATCTCTGTTCTGATAGATTAGTTTCTGAATGTAGGTTACTGTGACACAGTCTGTCAACTGACCTGTTTTTATCCTGAGTCTGTACTCCAAAACACGGCTTAACAGGAGTCATCTCAGTTAACCTGTAAAACCGATGGTTTTTGGACAGAACTGTTTGTCCTAATTAGCAAAGTAATCAAAGTTAAAGCTACATTTAGCAATATCAGATGTCCTTCCACCATACAGTTTATAGCCAGCCTGTTGTTATTGCCTGGTTTGAGCTTTCTAAATTTCTGAATTGGCCAGATAAGCTCCTCCTCTGCACCTCCACTTCACCCCTCTCCCTCTGTCTCACCCCCACCAGACTGACTGACTAACAGCAGTGCAGTACCTTCTTCAGAGATGGAGGCCAATGGGCTAAACACTATAAATTAATCATTACATTTGATTTCAAATATGTATGAGTAACTGGATTGTTACATGGCCCAGTATTTACAATGAAGACATAATTATAAGCTGATGTGAAAGCGATGGTTGTAAAATTTTGGCAATTTCAGAAGATTTCCACTAGCACTGAGGCTATGTGATGCTAACTGGCTATGTAACCAGAGGAAAAAAGGCATTTTATCTTAAACGGTTCCATATGTCATGCGTCTAATGTGTGTCTTCTTAACAATTCTCTGGTCATTTTCATCAATGCATAACACAAAAGCGCTCTACATCGCCCCCTTGAGGTGGCCTCAGATATTCTTGTAGGTGGACTGTCTCCCTGTATAAATCACATCTGGATTCATTGTATGTCAAGACTCCCAATACTGAGCCTCCCATCACTATGAACCCCATGTAATCAAGCACTGAATGACAGGTAATAGATATAAATGTTAACTATCTAACAGGAGAAATCCACACTCATTCTCTCATTCATTCTCTACAAGATATGACCCAGTATCTTCCAGTCCCTATTTTGTAATAAGGTGTCAAACTTCATGTTGCTGCTTACTCATTATAGAAAAAGAGTTGCTTGAGTATCATTATCTGCAGAAAATATTCATAATCATGTAAAAGTGTCCTTCACCTCTTTGAATACAGAAGCCTTTCCTGGTATATTCCTTAGGGTGCAGGCTTCTTGCCTTGACCTTATTGAACTTATCTATCTAGCCTTGCACTTTCCACGCCGAATGCATTTTAATCACACTTGTTACGCTGAGATAATGGAGGTTATGATCTAAAGTTTTTTACCAGCAGTAAACTATGTCCCTATGTTTGACAATACAATAGAAAGTTGATCATCAGTGCTCAATAATTAACTTTTGGCCTCTTTTCAGGTCTGCCCCACAATTTCACAGGCTAATTTGCTGTGGGCATGAGGGAGGCTCTGTGTTATGTTCATTAAGATCCTGACGTGATCTTTACCTAAGGCAGAACAGGACATGTTTAGTGATGTTAGCGTGTGTGTGTGGGCACGCGTGCATGTGTGTGTACGTGCTTGTGTGCAGTAACAATTTGGTCATTTCATACTTATTAATTATACTTGTTCGGCTTTATTGATTGTTTTTGAATCTCTGATTGACCAGTTTGTTGGGAAAATGAGTAGCTCAATAGATTATTTGTATAAACAATATTTGCTCTATCCTTTATTCACTGAGGCTAAACTAAACTGTAATCATAAGGCCAGACACTAGATTTTTAACTCAATAGAATTTGCCTTTTTTTTTAATTGGTGAGTTTGGTTATATGTCTGTTATGTTTTCTTCACAGTAAATTTGGCATGTGCATCCAGTATTACTGTCTGAAGCATTTGACCAGTCTCACAAAAATTGTTGTCAACTGTTATCAGTTATCGGTTTTGTCAGTCAGCTTTTCATTAAACATCAGCCACAGCAATACAACAGGATGAGTAGCTTACACTTTGTTGAAAAAAGACACTACAAGGATATAAAATTATGAAATAAAGAAAAGACAGAAAAGCAATTTTTTAAGAGGACTTAATAGAAGTGGCGGATGTAGTCTGAGATTTTCACCTCCCAAAAATGGCCACTTGTATCTCAGAAAATGAACTTTATTTTTGTACTTTTTTTCCTCACTTTTGTACCTTACATACAGAAATTGCATCACTTGGCCTCTTTGGATATCTTAATATGCTAGTACATGAGTTCTTTTTAATTTCTTTTTATGCAGCTGAGATGAGCCTAAATCATCAGACTTTTCCTTAGAGTGCAAACATCTGTCACTTGCTCTGCATGAGATAACATGCATGCAAATTGCTACAACTGAGACTTCCTTTCTTGCTTCTCCCGTTCAGATAGCTTTCGTTTCAGTACATTTCCCTGCTTTGTGTTTTAGTAGTGGAGACGTTGCGGTACACCACTGTAGGTTTGCGTCATGCAGGTTTCATTCTGTTTTCTGCAGATATTGCAACAGCACTTGGGTTTTGATTATGCTACAGTCAACAGAAGATGGATTGTGAAGCAAATGCAGTGACACATTTTAAGTAGTCCCTGCCCTTCCTTTATTGTTCATCATTCTCAAATTTATTGCCATCATGCTTAATTTTTTGTTATTCACTTAATCTGTGTCAAATTTAAATTTTCCTTGTTTCCTCGCCTAATCCTTCTCATTCCCTCACATTATGTCAACCACCTTTTCCTTCAGGCTCATCCAAAGAGATTGGCCTTTATATTTTTGTTAGCATGTTCACTCATCTCCATCATGTCAGTGGCATCATCCAGGATAACAGATTTCTTTGTAGTTATCTCAGTATTCGTCTTGGACTGTGCGGTCCTACAGCTCCATACGGTGACTGAAGGGAATGCAGCATTTGCTTAGATAAAGAGGAATATCAAGTCCCCAGATGAATTGCTGTTTACAGTCTTCCCTTGGTGTGAACTAATTTTCTTTCTTTTACAGTCTCTGTCAGCAGCATGGGACAGATTATTCCAAAGAGGGCTCCTCCACCTGTAGACACCAAGGTAAGCTAATGGTTTTTATTCCTGACTTTGGGCATGAGGGGTAAAGGAGCTTCTAACAGCTCGAAATGCAGGTCTTAAGGTAAGCGTAATGTCATTTTCAATTTGAGAATGAAGTAGGTGTTGCAGAATTTCCTTTTAACCTTATCATTTTGAGCACCGGCCTTTATCAGTGTGCGGCAGGACTTCGGACCCTGTTGTAAACAAAACTGTCACACTCCTTCTGTCACTTTGAATTATGACCTTTACCAAGCTCAGTCAGGCAAAAAAACACTTAATGTCTGTCTTGAGCCTCTGTTTTTACTCTGCACTGCTTTACCCGAGCCCAGAATTATATAACACTGCACAGAGGTGAATGTGACTGAATTTGTCACAGTTCGTGTAGTTTTTATCCATGGTCTTTGCAGGGATTTTTTCCTGGCTGCATGAATGGTTGAATTTAGTTATGAGCCACCCACATGAGTGCTTATTCTCTCAAGCTTTGACATTTGGAGCGCAAATCAAGGTTTTGTATTGATCGTATGGCCACAGGCAGCAGGCTCTACTCATTGTTCTGAGGTATTGAGAAGCAGAGGTTCATGAATAATGTGCCACCCTTGGATATCTATAATCTCATTATGTCATAGTAAGATTTATATTGCATGGCAACGATTTGTGGTTTGGAGGGCAGGGGAAGCACGAGTTAAAGAGCTAAACATGGTGTCTAGTGAGTCTTAGACTACATGATGATGAAAATGCAGGCGGAGGTTATGAATATTGGATAGATAAGTTTGCCTTCAAATCATTGTCCAGATTCAGATTTATAGATTATTTCGACCTCAGGGTGAAAGTAGTGTGCAGTGTGACTTAAAACAAGTATTTTCCTTCACTCTCTAGGATCATGTAGCCTATTTAATACTCTATATGCTGATAGGTTTTAACTCTAATACATACTATAAAATTAAATGAGTCACTTATACACATGATAGACACTCTAAGCAATTGTTTGAAATTATTTATGCTTACACTGAATTCATTTAAGGTTTTACTGCTGTATTTTAAAGCAGCTACAAGGAGTTTTTAATTGGTCATGAAACTGTCTCTACTTAATAGTGATGCCTCTGTATGACCTGCAAAAGCAAACGATACCATCAGTGAGAACGGCTGTTTCTTTGTAGTTCAAAATGCCTGCTACCGGGTCAGATACCGGGTCTTCTCAGTAACGTACAGGAGTAAACTACAGTCAGGCAGCATTACAGGAGTGGGCTGAGCGGAGCTTGCCGACAGGTACGTTTATAACGACGTTGTGAAATTAACAATGACTCAACATGTCTCCCGTTTCAGTTTAGCTCTCTTTACCATGTGTCATGACAAGTGACGCGTGCTTCATTGCATCGGTCATGCTTTTTAATTACGTTGCATTGCTAAAGTTGTGCTAACCTAGTTTAAGTTACTCCCTGTCTGTTTATGTTCGTAATAACATCACTGTAGTTATGCCAACATAGCATAGCATTAGCTAACAGCTTAAAAGCCAGTCAGTAACTGCAGAAATAACGTGTGTACAAAAGTGTAAGTGTACAAAATATTTGAGAGTACAAAGAACGACCATTCATCACTTTGTCAGCTGCGTGTTGAGGCGCATTTAAGGAGGAGCGATGTGAACGCAGAGGGGAGGGGGTTTATCCTTTAAAGCGGAAAATTTTTTTTAATTTATGACGTTTTTATAGCAGTTTTTAGGAAGTGGCAGTTTTTGTCCTTGGGACAGGTGTGGGTTTTTTAAAGAACCCTCTGAGGGTTAAATTAATCGTCCGATTAATCGCTTATCGGAATTTTTTTCTGCCAAATATTGGAATCGGCATCGGCCTCAAAAAATCCATATCGGTCAGGCCCTACTACAGAGTGAATGAAGAGATTGAGCAGCGATGGCAAGAACAAAGCAGTTGAATCAGATAAAAAGTTATTTTCAGATTGGTTCACGGCGGTTACATTCTAAAGCACAAATACACACAACCACACCTTCACACAACCCTGCAGGAAGGTGCTGCATTGTTGGATTTGGTGGTGAATGCAGCCTTACATGTAACCTAGGTGTATGAATGGTACTAAAACAAAGTTTACTTTGTTTCACCATCGGCATATAACAATTACTTATCTTACATTGCCGCAAATAGATACATGACCTCATCGCTATGCATCCTGCAAACAGCTGTGTTTAAAAAAGCAATAGAAGAAAAAAGTAGTTTAAGAATAAGTTGCACCTTTCTTTCACTCGCGTCCCAAACAAATGCATGCACTAGCAAAGATCTTTACGACACGAGGCAGTGGTGCTCATGGGAAATGCAGTCTTCATTTCAAGGGAACACTACAGCTTTTGTCCACATGGGCCGCTAAAATCAACACAAAATGACACAAATTATAGGAGCTTTAAACACTTTGTCCTCCTGTGTGTGTATTTGCATCAGTCAGCTCTTCACAGTTTATTGGGCTGAGTGGCCATGGCAGTTTCAGCATCAAAGCTCTTTAGTTTCTATGGCTGTTTTCTGTTTTCATCCCCACTAGCCTACAATAATCCTTCCAAACCACAAGCCTGGCTGCAGCAATGGAGCTATGAAAGACCCCACTGGAACTGTAGAGAGTAAATAAATGATTGTGTGCCAATGCTAATCTTTCCCCAGATATACATCTCATTTAACCATTAGCTTTGGCACAGTGAACAGCTAGAGTCTAGCTGTTAGACTCAATTCAGCCAGCTACTGCCCACAAAGACCAGCTGTCCAATACTGATAATTGATCGTCCATGTACCACAAAGCACCAAATTGCCATTTCCAGCAACAACAGCCTTTTGTTGAACTATAGATCCATACTGGAATGATTGAGTTCTTGCAGTTTTGCTGTGAGACCGAAGCGCACATAGGTGGGTGATGTTTGTGAAACCTTTCAGTGCACCATCTCCTGCTGTTGTTGAGTCAGAATCAACAACACCAACAATAACAGCTGCTCAATACAGTAAACTGGATTAAAGTCTGAGACAGAGAGCACTTGTGCTTGCTGATGGATTGCATCTGTTTGTTGCTGTTGTACAACTTCTCTCTGTGGGCTAGCAGTATTGGTAGAATGGGAACATGATTATCACAACAGAAAGCATTAAGATGGATCACAGTTTTCCGTGAGGTTGGGGGGGAAATGATGCTGCCTCATTTGCATGATCAAATATAGAGTTTAGTAGGGGCTTAACGGAGCTTTTTCATACTTTGTAGCCTAGCATAAACAAGCACCTCACAATAGGCATTTTAACTGGCTAGGATATAAGACACATTAGCATGCCTCAGTTTTATTCCTTAAAACAAAATGGCTGACTGGGCCCTCAACTGAGTAACATGTCTCAGAGATATTTTTGTGATTTATCTTTCTGCTCTCTGAATCCAGAAATTGCAGGCCTCCCATTGTTCCTGTCTGCTGAGTGTGGGAGGATCAGGCATAAACTGGGGCACTAATATAATATAATGACATCAGGTAATTAACCCCTGCCTTGCTTAAGTCCTCTTTATCACAGCTTTTCAAATTACAGCAGATAAAATGAGTCGAGCCATAATGGTCTGGGCTGCAATCAGATTTGAGGACGCTGTGAGCCAATTGTGAGCCTTAAGCCTTAATCCCAGATGCTTAGCAAGGTGATGGAAAGACGGTCGAGACAGGCAGAAAAAGGAGAGAAACACTTGGGTGTCCAACACGGGGGCTGTAAGGCAGCATCTTAGCACTGTGGTCTGCTTAGCATGTGACTGGCTACTTGCCTGCTGCTTGTAATGGGCGGAGTGGGACTGTGTCAGCTTACTTGGGAACAGGGCAGACCAAACCTGCAGGGAGGCTGATGGCTCAGCCCACAGATGATTTGTTTCCTTTGCCTGTAAGTCACACTCTGGAGAAGTGAGAGCAGGAGAAGGAAAAGTGGATTAATTTGTAGAGTCTCAAGCTGCTAGGACAGCCTTCTGGCAGCATGTACCACCAAAGAGCATTGTTTATCTTAACAATAGTGTTATCTATCTATCTGTCTATCTATCTATCTATCTATCTATCTATCTATACATTTTATACCTATATAAAATGCAGCTTTCCACACTAATACAAAAATTATCATCTTTTTGTAGTTTTTGCTTTTTAATATTGTTTCTCTCTCTTTGAGTCCCTTATCATCATCTCAACCAAAGACAATTCAATGGTCTGGCAAAACTGCTGGTTGTCATAGTGACAGTCAAATAGGAACAGAGCGTGATAGAGTGAGGCAGGTTGTGTTTAGAGGCTAGTGTCTAGGTCATGATCCCATTCCTGATCCCTGAACATTTCAGCGGGGTGAAATGCACCCATCCTCTGTCACACCGCACCAACAGATCTGACCAAACATGGGACCATAGCCCTATTTATAAGTCATGAGAAGAACCTATGCTGTATGTTCCCCCATCCAAAAATCATTGTACACATAACCCTTGAGTTGTTAGATAAACACACCAAAGGTAGACATTTAATCACTTCCACTTTGGAAGAATCAAACTTTCCTGACGGACATTGACAGCTCCTGTTGTATTGTGGTGTATTTTTCCAGCCAGCATAAATGATGTGATATCACAATGAGATATTTCAAGTTTAGCTACACTGAATGCAATCCAAAACATCAATAAGCAAGGGAGCAATCAGTTTGCATTAATGCCCATCCAATTTCTCCACTGAGAGTAGCCTCAATAGACCAGAATGCAGTGCAGCCGCAAGACATTTTTGTATTTTGACAAAGCAGTGCGGCACTCGCTGGCACTTCTTGCCTGGAAAAAGTCTCGTTTTCTTGTTATCACTATGCTACTTCTATTACTGTGGCGCATTATTGTCTCCTCAGCTACAAGTATAACCCTCAGCAAACTGCACAGTTCAACTACGTGTGCTGCATTTTATTGAAGGGCATTCTGGGAAATGCATGAAATTAGCAAGTGAAATAGAGGTGGACGAGGCAGGTTGAAGAAAATTGGGTACGCCAAAAAACGTTAATTACAACATCTCACAATATAGTTCCTGAACACCTGAACATCACAAACTGATGATATATAACAGTGTGAGAGTGTCTGAAGGGGATTTTCATTTAAATTTTGCTGTCACTTCACTGAGTCCCAGTAATGAGCAATGAAGCAGCAGCCTCCTTAAACACTTTGATGTTGTGTCATCCTCACTTTCCCAGATAAAATTGTAGTTGCACACTTTATTACATTTGTTAAAACCTGCTGAAACCTGCAGTCTCTTTAGATGGGACTATAATTGTCACATCATCTACAAGTGCTAGAGAGCAGAACAACTGAGGTTGAGGGGGGGAAATCAAATACATCATCACTCCAGATGGTATTAAAAGTAAGAAATAAGTCAAGTTTTAATAACAGTTACTCTGTGTACCATGGAGAAATGAACCCTGTGTGAGTGGAGCTCCAGAATGTGAATGTTCTGGAAGTGCTCCTGGCTTTTAAGTCACAGCTGTGCGCCACCTTATTTTCTTTTGCTGGTCTTGGTGAATACTTCTGAATTGGTAAAAGACTGAAGTCTCCAGATGAGGGAGCTTGAGGCTCAGCAGTCTTCAGACACCATTGTACAACAGTCACGACAGAAGACTCTATGTATTATGGCCAGCCCAGCATACTTGTTCCTGTCCCTGCCTGTCACTCTGTGAGAGCTCTGTACAGAGGGAAAAGTCATATCTGAGTTATAACTCCATTTGCCACATCCCATCTCCTGAGTCCTGCCTGCTCCGTGCTCTGCATTCAGTTCTATTCATAATACCATTCCTATGCCCATAGCTTGACCTGTTGCAGCCACAGGATAAAACCACAGCGTCCACACAAGGAAAACATGCTCACACTCTAGGTTGTTTTGTTGGAGCAATGATATGTTTCTTTAGTGGAGATGTACCGTAGTTGCCCATTAAACTAAATTTAATTAATTTATTCTTAATGCTGTGTATTCTGCTGCTTATTCCAAATTTCAGTCTTATATCAATAGGGCAGTATTGATGTATTTTTTCTTTGTTTTTTCCTGCAGGTTTTTTTATACTGAAAATGATCTTCTGTATTTATATTCATGAAGGGAAAAATATGAAATTATTAAAGTAAAATTCTAATTGGTATGTACAACTGCACAGGCTACCTCAAAAATAAATAAATAAATGATATACAATCTACTCTAATTCTATTTTATTGTACTCAGCAAACCATCAACACAAATAAATTTGATCGAGACAAAGCCAATTGTATCTCCCGACTACGATAAGGGCAGCATATCTGAAATATTGTTTTGTGATATTGTTTCCCCTTTCGCTTGAAATGTCACATAAGTTGTGTATTGCGGTGGGAATATTGTATTTGAGGCTGCTGTTTCTTGGAAAATCCTATTAAATCCATTTAGCATCATCCTGATCTCTTCCATCAAGAGTTCAGCTGCAATATTTGTGATTTGGAAAGGCTTAAATGAACCAAGGCTGAATTTCAGAACGTTACGTTATTGCTCTTGGACAGTTTGGCCTTCATCGGTCAAATTTCACCACTGTTCCCTTACAGCTACAGACAAGAGATGGATTTCTAGGTATGTTTGATGCTCCCTCTGATGTGTGATGCAATGTTAAAGGCGGTTACAGTTGAGTATAAAGCATGCCTTTAGAACGCAGTAAGAGATACACTGAAGTACATATCCACTGGAAATGTCACCAGACTCTCCTGTGTCTTGTACTATTTATGTCTTACCGAAAAGGTGAGATTAAGTCTCCATGCTCCATTCATTTCTTATTCCTAAAGGGTGGGCAAGATGAAACGGTGAAGGACAGAGCTGTCACTGAAGCAGAGGTGGGAAGAGGAGCTTGTATTCTTGTAAGAGTGACAAATCAGCCAGGCCTTGAAAGATGTTCAAATCGCTGCGCTCCTCTGCCTCTCACTCTCTCACCACAAGAGCTTAGAAAGTCCTCAAACAGAATGAACCCCATCCTGTACATGTGGAGCAACTCTCCGAGGATGAGAGCATGGAAAAAGAGCACCATCTTTCACCCCCATTCAAAAAGCTTGGTACCAAGTGACATATGCTTGAAAAATGTTGCAGTAGTATTGAAAACACACCTGACAGCTGAAATGGAGAAGCTCCTCATGCTTCTAATTTCTTACAGTGTTCTGCAAGACTGAGGAAATCACTGGTTTTGATTTAAATGAACCTGTGAACACCTGAAGGTTAACGAGTTTGATTGTGTTTGTTTGTAAAGTTTGTTGTGTGCTGAGTCACCTCGGCATCTGAAAGCACACATCAATGCACAGAGCAGCACTCAAACACCAGCAGCTCCGCTCCTGGAATCTTGATTTATCATAAATCATTTTTCTTCTTTTTCTTCTTTTTTCTTTTATCCACACACACAAAAAGTACAAGATTGAACCTTATCCAGCACAGGTCTATTGCTAAAAGAAATGTCTGCAAAAGATGCAGATGAGCCTGGCTGTGATAATGCAAGCATTGCACTCACCATGTGTATGCCCCCACCCCATCCTCCCACACACACACAAACACACACACCCTTCCTTCCATGTCAAACGTCCCATATATGCAAAAGTGGTCCTATCAAAGAATGTTTACTCACTCAAGGCCTACCTAACCTAAAGAAAAACAGTTTCAGCACAAAGTTGGTTAATGTACAAGGATATAAGGTATGTCCCCATCAGCATGTTGTTTTTACTGTAATTTCCAACGTGGGGTCTATTTTCTCAGCATAATACACTCCTCTTCTAATGTGTTTCAAACTCTCTTCCTGTCCTGTTTGCTGCTGTACCCTGTACTAAACAGCTTCTATCAACCCCTCTAGCTTGCTTTGTTTACATTTTCAGTGAAGGACCAGTACGACTATTTTGCCTATATGAAACTCAAGTCGCGTCCTTTATATTCAAATTAGGACTAATTAAGATGTATATGTTCAGACAAACACAAACCTCTTTTTGATAACTTTTAAATGTGTGTCTCAGCCTTCTTCATGTTTGTTTTTGAGCCTCAGTTTGTAAAACCCAGAGGAGTGAAAGGGGTGATAACTGGAACTGAAATTCTCAACATTCAAATTGCAACTTCACAAATGACTGATGCAGTTGAGTGACTTGCGTTGTATCACGCAAAGTAAAATGTACACGTCAGGGTTTTAACACTTTCATATTCATTTAACAGTGTCTGTAAAAAATAACCAGACACTTGAGTCATTGGAGATGACTGAAATGACCCAACACTCAGACAGCTGACAACTGTGCCGTACAAAGAGTAGCATATTTCCCTGTTCACCACAACTTTCCACATTGAAATGCACCTGATTTTTTTCCTATTTGTCGTGACATTTCTAACACAGGCTTAAAATCCCCTTGGCATTTGGATAGTAACATGATTATGGAGCCTAACGATTACCAAATAATTATTGAATATGCTATGAATATGTTATAATTGTGACAGAATTCCTTAGCACCTTAATATGTGCTTTTTTATGTTTTGTTTTTTTTGTTTGTTTGTTTTTTGGCATCTGTGGTGTGATCCACTGTTGACAGTATGTTTCTAGGATGGTAGGGTAACACTGCTATAACAGAGCAACATCATCTGCATAAAGCAGGCATCTGACCTTTGTGTCAGAGGGTGTTAGGCCTGGGACAGCTGAACTGTTGTGCAAGTTTGTTTATATGCAAATTGAACCCAACTGGACTTAAATAGCATCACTGCTTCATGCCATACCCTTCAAAACATTATGCTCTTTAATCCTTGATTTTCACTGCATATGTATCGTACATGCACAGCACAGCACATCTGATCAAATCATACTCTTCACCACCTGTTCCATTATGGAGGATTTTGTAGTCAGTTGGATTCAAAGGTTGCTTTGTAATCAGTGAAGCATACTGGCGGAAACTGTCTGTCTCTGAGGCTGTAATTGAAAGGCTAAAAAAGGTGTAATTCATGGAATGTGTTGATGATTCTCTCTCTCTCTCTCTCTCTCTCTCCGTTACCATGGCACCTCACCTTGTCAATCTGTTTTTGTGTTCCTTTTAAAGGCTTTGTCACCTGAACCTGAAGTGGGCCAGAAAGAAGCAGCAACAGCAGAACCTGAATCACAAGATGAAGTCTTTGGTAAGAGGTTTAACCAACGTTAAGCTACAAATGTGAACATCCCCAGTAACATTTACATTTCTACATTTTTATTGCTTACTAATTGCCTTTAAAAATGCTTTTGCCTTCTAAACATCAGGTGTCAGGTAGTTCTTTCTTATGAAAATCCCCTGGCTCATAGTAGATGATGCATGTACATCTGTGGTTTGAAATAAACAGAAGGAGAAGTGAGTAGTTAGTTAGTCATCGTTTATGGTAGTTGGTTGAACAAACAAAGAAAAGCCACCCACACCAACGTCATCCAACGTCGTCATCACGCACAGTTTGATTGACAGGTGATCTCTGGCAAGTGCAGTGCAGAAACACCACAGCAAGCAGCGAGCAACCACAGCCAAAAATGGAGACCAAAGTAATATCAGCAATGACTACTTTCCACCAAAGACAGACACAAAAAATGACTTGATGCTAAAGATTGAGACAAAAAAACAAAAACAAAAAAAACAGCTGCAGCACTGACCACTTGTGGATTCTTGCGGATTACCACTTTACTATGTTTTGCTCCATAGGAATCGGATAATGTCAGTGAGGATTCAGAGAAGCCTGAAAGGACAGCCTCAGTTCCACATTGCCCCAGGACCTCATTATAACTCTGCTCTCTTGATTCAGTATCTGTAGTTTTGGCAATAATGAAAGGCGTTTGCCTTACTGCATCAGAAGCTGCTTATGCTGCCGTGTGATGTTTATTTTGGAGCGAGCGGCCTGGCCAGTGAAAAGTTGGCAGTTACTATTGATGAATGACTGGAAAATAGATGTGGAAGCCAACTTGTCCTCATAATGAGAAACTCTCCAAGTCACTTCGCCATTTGCCCCAGGAAAAGTTTCTTTCTCGCGCTTTTGCTCTCGGAGAACTGTCCCCATCTTATTTTTATTTTGACAGGCTCAATGTTTAAAGACAGGGGTAAATAAAAAGTGATTTTGTAATACTGTGACTCAGCAGATGAGGGCAGAATCTATTGCACAGTAAAAAAAAAAAAAAAAGCCACTCACAGGTTGGTAGCAGACTGAATGTCCACTGGGACTTCAGTGCATATTGGCCTTAAAGGCACACAAATCAAACTGCAGGAGCTTATATTGAAACCAGAGGAAATCTGCAACTGAAAAAGCAAGGCTTTTGAAATCAATACTGTCCAATCTCATTGTGAAGGAAACTCTTCATGTCTTTTCTAGCCTCTTGACAGCTGTCATAAGAACTCTGTGTGGGTGCATCTGTAGGGACCTCCCAGTGTGGAGGAAATGTTCTTTGTCCCAGCATACTGCATGTGCTGCCTAAACCCCTGGAGATATATATTGACCAGAGCCTTATAACATGCAGCCTTCTCTTAGTTGACTGCTGGGTCTCTGAGCTGCTGGTGGTGACAAACAAAACACACCAGGGGATGAGGAGAGGTGTGAAGTTGGGCTGGAAGAGAGAGTTGGTTGTTAATCCAGTAAGACAATTACACCCTCAAGGCTTTCACCACCTCTGTCCAATAGAGGAGGAAAGGCATCGTGCCCTTAAGACGCAGGGAATGGAAAATGAAGAGTTCCTTGGTTACCATGAGAGTCAGATCAATAAAGCAGACCTTTTTTCCCGTTGTTAGTCTTGTTTTCAGGATGAGGTGAAATGGGAGAGAGAGCAAGAGATGCAAGAGGGAGCATGAAACTGGAAATACTGACGTGTGTTTATGTTTAAGGGTTTGATTGATGTGAGATTTAGAATGCCAATACCAATACTTTTGGTTTTGCAATGAAATTGCCAAAAGGTGATATCCATGCCTATATTTAATATCTTTTAAATCTGACATTTTCAAGCTAAGAATTCAGTCTTTACCCAGATTTTTTCTTCTATTACTACTACTTCTATTACTGCTACTACTACTACCACCACCACTACTACTACTACTACTACTACTACTACTGTAATAATAATAATTAGAAAAATGATAATAATAATAATAATAATAATATTAGTAATCATCCTCATCGTTTATACTTCTGGTATCTGAACGTTGCGTTAGAACCAATTCAGGTTAAGGGCTTCCTAAAGAAAACATTTGTAGTATTGATCAGTGTTTCAGTAAATATGGAAATAAATATGTAATTCACCACAAAGTCCTTATTACTGAGTTGCTTTGTTATCACCAGCAGAGACATCCCTCGCTGCAGCTTCAGCAGATTGATCTGTTAGTTGTTCGATATCCTCCACCTCCTGCAGCTAATTAATGTCCCCTGTGTTAAACACTTGTCATTGATCAGCATGGCGCAGACCTGGAGGTTCCTCCACAGACGCATGTGATACCTCAAGGCAGCCGCCCACACAAAACACAGTTTGATTAGTTTTAGCCTGGAGAAAAAGCATATGATGAGACATATAGTTCCATCCCCTGATGTACCAAGCCACAAGAGCACTACATCTAAGTGTTTTAATGACTTGACCTTTGAATCACTAGAGCTCAGACATAATGATTTCACAGCCTCTTCACACAGAGGCCTTCAGTAGGTAATGATGAGCTCACAACAAAAACAGTGTGCAAGTTTAAGAGTTGGACTCTAACATTAGGGAGAAAGAGCTACTTCAAAGTTTCCAGGTGATCTGACTGTATTGCTGTCCAGTTTGCTTCAAAGTTGACATTACTGGACTGGAGCTAAGGAATCAGTCTACTGAAACACCATTAAAGGAATATTCCAACGTTTTGGGCAAAATCCCCTTTTGCCGACTTACCCAGACTGAGACAAGTTATTTGATGCCATTTTCACCTCTGTACGTCTACTGCTTCGGTTCCGATGGTTAGCATCTCGTGTTAGCTTAGCAAAAAGACTTTTCTTAGCCAAGCTCCATCAAAGTGATAAAATAAACCTTACAGCAACACTGAAGCTGTCTTATTTGCACAGTGTATCATGTGGATTTGAAATACCCGTCTTGGATTTTTTTTTTTTTAAATGAGGGTTGTTAGCT
>OMLF01011884.1:30895-51043 GCA_900302615.1 Holocentrus rufus
CAAAGTTTCCAGGTGATCTGACTGTATTGCTGTCCAGTTTGCTTCAAAGTTGACATTACTGGACTGGAGCTAAGGAATCAGTCTACTGAAACACCATTAAAGGAATATTCCAACGTTTTGGGCAAAATATCTGATGCCATTTTCACCTCTGTACGTCTACTGCTTCGGTTCCGATGGTTAGCATCTCGTGTTAGCTTAGCAAAAAGACTTTTCTTAGCCAAGCTCCATCAAAGTGATAAAATAAACCTTACAGCAACACTGAAGCTGTCTTATTTGCACAGTGTATCATGTGGATTTGAAATACACATCTTGGATTTTTTTTTTTTTAAATGAGGGTTGTTAGCTGGCAGGAACTATAACCTCTGAACATATGTGTTCATTTGTTAATAAGTTTAAGTTTACTTTATCGCTTTGACAGAGCTTGGCTACTGGCGCCTGCAGACTTCATTTCTTTATGCTAAGCTAACATGAAATGATAATCATTGGAACTGAACCAGTGGACGTACACAGGTGAAAATGGTATTGAACATCTTGTCTCAGTCTGGGTAAGTTGTCAAAAGGGTATTTTGCCCAAAATGTTGGAGCATTCCTTTAAGAGAAATAGTTTGATGTGTATATAGATTGATTAATGAAACGAGTGAAACAAATGTCTGACAGGAACCTTTGAGGCTGGACTTCCCCGTGTAAGCTTTTAGTGCAGGTCAACTTGAAAAAAGACCTCTTTTTATGATGTGTTATTTGTTTCATAATAAATGTACAGAACAGCTGCTTCGGTGCACCTCGGCATTCATCTAAGTCCCACTTTGATGTTGATCCCCTGTTTAATGTTTAACTGGTTCTTAGCTAAGTCAGCGCTGCTTTCTGATACTGTGTAAAAATACCCTTTCTTATCAGTGTGCAGTTCAGAAAGAGGGAACTTTGCTGTTAGGTTACACTGAAAGCCTCCTGTCATCTGTGCACCAAGGCTGAAAGAATTTGGCGCCAGTGGATTAATTCAGTCAATGGGCAAAAGAAAATAAAAGGAGTCCAGCAAATTGGCGTGGTGTGAGTGGTTTATGACGGGCAGGTTAGTGGTGCTTTAGTGAGGCCTGTGTTGTTTGAGTTTTCATCAACGGGCGGCGTGACTCATCCAGGCCTGTCCAGCATCTGGGGATGTCTCCACACTGCACTTCCTGTTTGCGCTGCTTTTCCACTGAAGGGCAAACACCACCATCAGCTGTGGGGCCTGTTAAAAGCCCATTACAGCTCCATTACCTGGCCCTGCCTGCTGCAGGCCCCTGCTCAGCAAAACAGACCCCCTCTATCTACCCGTCTGTCTGCATGTTTCGTCCTGACTCTGTCTGGGTCACTGTTTCTTCGCCATCACAGAGTGAGAGCTGAGGAGAAATGAGCAGCGGCTGGAGATCGAAGCCCAGAGAAGGCCAGGAAAAGATGGGATGGATTTTGCTGTGGGTTGAGGACAGGGGTAGCTCAGGTAGAGAATCAGCGATTCACCACTGCTCAGCTGTAAGCCCATTGTGCAGACTTCATCCGCTGCCTCTGTCACGTTAACGGAAAACAAAGACGCAAGGAGAAGAGCTTTTCGCCTCTGTAACACTCAGCTTTCTTTCTAATTAGTTTGTTTTTGTGCCTCCGTGTCTTAATACACCCACACCGATGAAGAGTTGTTCAGTGAGATGAATCATTATGGGTTACCTAAGCTCTTACACTGGAGGTCAGTTTGCACTCATTGTTATGTAGAACCGCAGTGATCAGTCAGTGACTGATGCAGTCGCTGATCAGTTGATCAATGGATAAATCACTTGACAAATCAATAATAAATTAATGAATCAATCAAGAAATATGCACATCGGTGGATAAGTGGATAAAACAATATATAAATGAGACAACAATTTGACAAGCAAAAAGATGAAGCATATGTATAAACTATGGATCTTAATGAGTAGCCATTAATCAATTAATTGCCGTTAAGAATTTGCCTGGGTAAAAATGTACTAACCGACAGTGTATGTTTTGTGTACCATTTCTCCGAAGCTCACATATATTAACTTTTACCCCACAGGAGGCGTACTTTACCTTTACAGTTCAGAAAAACTTCTGGTGCATCAAAGAAAGAAGAGTTCAGTGGGAAATGAAGCAAGATGAAATGAGCAAAACGTAATCCAGCATGAGGGCATTACACTGTAAAAGAGCACAATGCTCAAAGAAAGAAATGGCCGTAATTACACCCCATATGGCATTGTTTTGTTTGGCCGCACCATTTGTTGAAAAAGTACAGGCAGACGAGAGCAGCCGTTTAGAGCGATTCTGTTTGGTTAAATTGTTTGTGCTTCATGAATTATTTCACAGAACTAATGTACCACTAGAATTGTTTACATGAAACTTAAACTGAGAAAAATATGCACGTTTTGTATATTATTAATTATTAATGATTACTTGATTATTGATTGTTAATAGGTTCAACTATTGATTAAGGAAGATGCACAGAATTTGCGACAGTATAAACATGTATAGTGAGGACAGGGGCCGTCCTGGCACAGTGACAAATTGAAAATAAGAGTTAAGTAGATAAAGCAATTGATAAATCAAAAAAATTATAATCAATAATGAAACAGCTTTTATAAAATCAAAATTCTAATAGATAAACACTAATTTATAACATTGTGAAAAAATATTTTCATTTTTATTATAAATTTTATTTCTCAGTTAATTCATTATTGTTTTGCCAATTTGTTAATTTGTTTTTTGTTTACATGATCAATTTCAATGATTTTTTTTTTAAGATTATTTTTTCGGCATTTCTGCTTTATTAATAACGACAGTGGAGATAGACAGGAAAGGCCGGGAAGAGAGAGGGGATGACATGCAGCAACAGGCATGAGCCAGAATCGAACCCACGCCGTTGCGATTACGTGGTACGCGCTCTACATGGTGAGCCACCGGAGCGCCCCATGACCAAATTGTTAATTCATTTCTGGATTGTTATCCATTTATCCATCAGTTTGCACATTTCTTAATTGATTTAGTAATTGATTATTGACATGTCAGTCAGTTTATCTATTAATCAGTTGATCACTGAGTGTCACAAATGAGCCCCTATAGACTGAAGAACAGCAACTTGCAATCATAATCCTAAGCATAAAATACTAGAAACCATCACGTTTTATTATGATGTTATTCTATCATCACATGTATGTATATTATCAGTATTCTGAAACTATCCCTTCACAAACACTGAAAATGGTAAAGCAGGTAGCAGGCGTGTGATCGGTCTGATTGAAGATCGTTTTCAATGCCAGATCCATCCCTTGTCAATGTCATACTTGAGCCTCTGTTTCGGAAAATGAATGGTATTGATGTAAGTCAATTATCATATAGGTGCCTCTCTCTGATTGCATTTGGGTCCTGCAGGCTATTCCTTTTGAGTTTTAATGGTGGAGTAGTCTGCTGCAGATTGCATTGATTTGGCCAAGCCTAGTCCGGGGTAAGTCGTGTGTTCTTGACTACCAGTTGATGATGAGGAGGCACCGAGGCTCCACACCCCTCTGCTCGCTCGTTACTAACTCTGTTGAGAAGCTCCTGAGAGCACAGGTCAGATCACAATTGAAAACGGAATCAGAGCATGCTCCTCAGGAATTGGATTTCCCCCCTGTGAAGGCCAGTGTGTATTTAATATCTGATGTAGTTCCCAAGGTCAAAGAACGGGATGATGGAGTTTGTGCAGCATTTTGTGTGATGGGCAGAGCTGGCTATTACTCTATCAATGTGCCCTTCATCTAGCCTTCACAGCGCCTTTCCCTTCCTTCTTTTAGTAATGGCTATATTTTCATACCCAATACTGTGTGTGTTTGGTTGAAAGGTGTAACACCTGCATTGAATATTCTTTGAGTGGACAAAATGGTATGAAAAAGTTCTTCATTAGAAAAAGGACAAAACATGAGGGAACTTTTTTATTTTACTATTTTATTTTTTATAAAACATACACCAACTCTTAACACTAGAAAGACCAAGGTCACTGTCCATGGACTGCTGATTAAAAAAATTTAGCTTTCAAAGTTTTCCTACACTGTGTGTTTTGATTTGCAAGTGCATGTAAGGAAATAGTACTTACATGAAGCCCTGCTAATGTTCATTTCCAGAGCCAAGTGTCTGCTTTGCATTACGTTCACTCTGTGTGTATGTGTGTGTGTGTGTGTGTGTGTGATATTCATTGGTATGCGCGCCTGCGTGAGATTGTTTTCCTGCAGAGAGCAGAAGGTGTGTGTTTGTCAGTCATATATATAGGGTTGGATGGCTCATCTTCGACGGTCATTTGTCTCTGTGGCGGGGACTAACACGAGCTGGTACAGGCCCTGGCACTGCCAACATGAAGCGCCTCCTTCCCCCTCAAAAGCTCTGATTGTTCAGGGGCAGCATCCATCACTGGACCAGTGTTCTCTGGTTTGACACCATTGTTCGGACCCTGCCTTTCTCTCTCCTCTCACCTCTCTTGCTTGACTCGCATCTGTCTCCTGCTCTTTCAGTCTTGCTCAGAAAGACACGGTGGAAAAAATATGAAATTCACTTAAAAATGCAACTTCTACTAAACAGAAAAGCTAATTTTTGTTATGTCTATACATGTGTGTATACATATGTGTATCCATATGCCTGCATATGTATACACGAGTCTCCATTTCCTCCCGTCTGCATGTTTTCCTGATTTTATTTCATGAGACAATATCCGTGTGTCGTCTGTGTGCATTTGTGCACTTCTGGTATATGTGCTGGTGTGTTTGTGTGTCATGTTGTAAGAGGTCGTGAATCACCGCGGCCCTGAGTTCAAGAGACCACGTCATTTTGCCTCGACCATCTGGCAGGACAATCATTGAGTGTGTGTGTGTGTGTGTGTGTGTGTGTGTGTTAACAGCTGGGTCAATGCCAGTGATAGAAGTGTCCTAGAGGAGGAAAGGACGGGTGAGCAAGAGAGCGCAAAAGTACCACCTTGGCGACAGCTTCTCATATGGCAGACGAGCCATTTTAGCCTTGCATAACAACCGGAGACTGAACTTGACATGCACTTGGAGTTCTGGAGGTTATCTTGATTGCCACCCCCATATTAATACATTTAATTTGTTATGATGGACTATAAACATTTTCCATCAGAAGGAAAAATGTCTCCAGTCATGTGAAAACTCGAAAATGCTTCTACTTGTGAAGCTCATAGTCACAACACCTATTTTTTGGCTTAACCCACTGAACTGTTGCCTAATCTGAATAGGTTTTTAGAAGCTTTTTTCATCAGCTGAATAAGACCTTTTTCACAGCAGTCATTTTGACAGTAAATAGCAGGTAAGGTGAAGATGAAGGTTCTATTCCATTCAAGTGTAACAGAGTCTTTCCTGCGAGCCATGAACAATAGAAAAACCCTGGCACTGTTAAATGGAACAGAGCCTTCATTAATGTCATTAGTATCACGCATGTTTACCTGCTATTTGCTGTCAAAATGGCTGCTGTGAAAAAGGTCTATAAACTGTTGAAGAAACAGAGAAACTGTATCCCCTAGACTATGTTGTGTGGCCCATTTTCTGCTTTATGACAATCATTTATTATTTGTTGTGATTATGCTACATATTGTCACGTGTATAAAAATTGCACCTCTTGATACCGCGTGTTTACCGTCTTGATTTAAAGTTACTACAGTAAACTTGCATTTTGTTTTGATTTTGGCGCCCCCTGTGGACAAAAGCAGTAGTGCTTCCTGGGAATGAAGACTGCATTTCCCATGAGCCTCACCACCTCCTGTTGTAAAGCTCTTTGGCAGCGTGTGCATTTGTTTTGGAAGTGAGTGAAAGAAAGACAACTTATTTTTAACACTGTTTTTCTTTTTTTAAACACAGCTGTTTGCAGGATTCATAGCGATGAGGTAATGTATCTATTGGTGGTGT
Organism: Holocentrus rufus; assembly: GCA_900302615.1. Classification (NCBI taxonomy): domain Eukaryota; kingdom Metazoa; phylum Chordata; class Actinopteri; order Holocentriformes; family Holocentridae; genus Holocentrus; species Holocentrus rufus. The sequence continues at coordinate 36,820 of OMLF01011884.1, forward strand.
TGTGAGATTAATCATTTTAATATGAAGATGGTGAAAGAAAGTCAACTTTTAGTATTGTTCATACACCTGTGCACTTGCTTCCTGCATTCACTCTCTCACTCGCTCGACCACCGCCTCTCGCTCTCTTCACTCTCTCTCTAACTCGCTCTCTTCATTCACCCTCTACCTTGCTCGACCACTGTAGCTTCTCTCTTTTTCTCACGTCTTTTTTTTAAATTAATCGGGAAGCCAACAACAATTCTAATTTTACTTTTAACGTAACATCCCTGCACTCTCTCATGCTACAATGCTATGTGTAATGTAAACATAGGCTCTTCCAGTCTGTGTGCCGTAAATCATTTCGTCTGATTTTACCAGGAATCTGACCGGGTGGCAGGCATTTAGAATAGCTATATAGAAATGTTATTATTAAATTGAGACTGTTTCATAACCAGTTAAAAACTCCTTGTAGCTGCTTTTAGTGCCCTTTGCAGTAACATTTGAAAGAGGCCCTTGGGGTAAAGGGATTAAGCGGCAGAGCAGTGTGTTACATATTGTGTTGGGGCTTGAAACACTCAGGATGAAGTTAATTGCGTCGGCAGTCACACGGAGGAATTAAAGCATCTCTCATCTGAAGTCCTCGACACGAGGATCCAGTGGGCTTGCCATTTCCAACATGAGTCACATCCACTACTGTACATGGAGGCACTCTTTGGCCTTAGATGTCTCTGTCACCCGTGGGTGAGGAGGCGCCCTTTAGCACTATAGAGTGACGGCATCAGCTCCATGTTATTTGTTCTTTTTCTCTGCCGTCCCAGTGTCCTGTTAGCCATTCATGCTCGCTGCCAGAGAAAACCTCATTCTCCACAAACACAACTGTCTTGAGAGAGAGATTAGCTAACTTGAGACAAGCATTAGGCTTCATGTCTCAGCTGTTTCAAAATTAAGAGTTGAAAGAAAAGCTCATTGCGTGAAATCTCATCCAACTGCTTGACTGTATGCTGATTTAAAGCAGAATAAAGCAGCATTGTCCTTTGGTGTGACAGCAGTCATCCAGCCACTGACGGGATTTATTCTTATCCTGTTTGGGAGCAGCAGTGGTAGAAAGCATATCTGTTTAAGGCAGTTTGCAATATACCTTCATTTGTATTCTCAGGTGGCAATGTCTAGGACTCACAGGTCTATGTGGATGTCTGCTATCTGGCCCTGTCAATGTTTGAAAGAAGAGTGACAGAGAGAGAAGTGTTGAAAAGAGAAATTAAGAAATAGCTGCTGTTTGTCAGTAAACAAATCAATGTGAGGAGTTGCTGGTGATGACAGGCCTAGGCTTTCATTATATCTGGTCGCACTGCAAGTTGAACCATGTGGCAGTTTGAGTAGATTTCACGGCTCCTGTGCCGGTGTGAATTGAACCGAGCTGGTAACAGTGAGAGTCAAAGGTCATGGACAGTGCTTGGCTAAGAAGGTGAAAGCGAGTTGAGGGGAGTGGTCCTGCTGTAGCTCTGGGCCTTGTGTCCCCTGCTGAAAAAATCTCCGGAGGCCTTGAATGCCTGATGAGGTGGCGGAGACAGAGAGGGGCTTTTTCCCCCCCTCAAGGCTTGTGGGTGCTACAGATCCACCATGAATGCCGCAGCACAGGGATTTTCACCCCTGGGTGGGAGGTTTGGTCAGGGGCCACATAGCTGCGGCTCTTTTTTCCAAGGAATGCTTCCCGTGCCTGAGTCCCACCACAGGCCTTGTTGTTGTCCCAGATGCTCGTCCCCAGATGGCCAAACATCCTCTTCACATCAAGGAAGAGGAGGAGAACTGAGGAGCCGGAGGCCCACTCCCTGCATTCCTCTTGCCTTGTGGATTTCGGTCACTCCCTCAGCTCCCTTCTCCTCTCGCTCTGGACTTTTTTCATCCAACTGATCAAACCGGCGCCTGATCTTGCCGCGTTCACCCAAATGTTTAACCTACCTTGTACAACAGACGGGGGTTGTGATGGTAATTGTTCTGGGTACAGTAATCTCAGCCTCCCAGACAGCAGATGACATCAATTATTCTTCATAATTTTGCCAGTATTATCAGGCTGTCTCCTCGCCTCAGCTGCAGACATCTTGTAGTTGCCATGGTGAATTAATCAAGAAAAGATAACAGGTTATTATCCAGCTCAGTCTCTGACTATCAAAATGTCTTGGCTGCATTGGAAAAAGTTGAAAAATAACATTTGTATGAGGCGAGGGTTTGTGGAGATCTAATGGGCATCAACTCACAGAGCACAGTATTTGATATGGATTGGAGTGTATGAAGCAGATGTTGGCCTCCATGCCCTGCTTTCAGGTGGCTCAAGAGCCCCACAGCTAAACCAGTGACAGACAGGTCTGCGAGGCCGTTATTATCTGGGATTTTCAGCTCACAAATAAATGCAATATTTATGAAGGCAGCCAGATATCTGACAAAGTGATGGCAGCATGCTTTCGGCAGGTCCTTACCCCCCTCTGCACAGTTACGTATCAGCTTGTTGGATAATTGGCCCTTAGTGCTGTTTACAAGTTGTACTTGCTTTGCATAATCCGTATCTCCAGCATGATGTCCTCGCAGCTGAAGGAGCCACATGTTTTTTTTTCCCTGAATGTAACGAAGGACTGTACAGAAAAAGAAACATGCAGCATCATATCTGTCCTTTCATCTCACCTCTCCTTCACTCCTATTTATCAGCCTCTTTGTGAATGTCAAAAAAAAAGGAAATATGACATGAAAAGGTTATTTGTTCATCATTTTTTCTCCCTCTACCAGGCCTCCTTTCAATACTCTTGAACATTTCTGAGGCGAGTACACTGCCTCTCAGCTAGGCATGGCAAACAAATGTACTTGAAAGTTTGCAGTTAAGACTGCAGATTGCATCGAAAACCTCTATGACAAGATGGCTCTGAGTTGTCAGGCTCTGTACTTCTCCAAGTGGCACAGACAGCTCTGGTTAATGAAAGATCAAGCTGCTAATTGCCATGTCTGTTATGTGTGTGGTGCTACTGAGGTAAGCTAAAACAGACCTGGTTGTCGATTGACTGACTGATTGCAGTTTTTATGGAGCTGAAGGGAAGACAGTCATTGAAGAGACAGGCAGTCACTATGTGATTGAGTATACCTGAGAGAGCGGGCCCCAGCCTAATAAGAAAAGTCAGAACAGTGTAGACTGCAGCTGTCACAGGGTTGCCAGTCACCCTGTGGCCAGAACTAGTTAAACGGACTTTCGTCATGTTCAGTTTCTAACCATTGAGAGTTGCACTAAGGGAGATCAAGTTAAAGGAACAGAAATAAGAAGAGGCAGGTGATGGAATATTGGTTGCAGCGACATTAACTCAGCATTCAATCAATTTCAATTTATGTTATAGACCATAAAAGTAAAATCTGTTTCTCTTTGAATATAAAAGGCCTATTAAGGACAAATACTTCACTGAGTGCCACTTCATCCACTTGAAAAAAGTTGTGGCAGAGAGCGGCTTAGCCATTCAGCCATGATGAAAATGGAATGAAAGGGGGATAAAATGAAACCTGTTAGGCCTAAGTAATGCCTTGAACTTAGAGAAACTTCACTGAAATCAGCTAGCATACATACCTGCATGAGGGACGTTTGGTTGCACCACCCAGGACTCATGACCTCTTCTAGGGTGGGCTTCATTCATAGCATTACTGCCATATATGAATGGAAGGTTTTAAAAGCTGGGACATTTTGAATGTCCCAAAAAGAAAATGTGTTGCCTCCATCACTGCAGCATCTGCTTGAGCAAAGAAAAAGGAAGAAGAAGAAGGAAATTGTACCAGCAGATTGAATTTATTTTCTCCAAATCACAGTCAGACATAATTTTCTTCTCATTCATCTGGATATATCGTCTCTGTAGTTTCATCAAAATTCAATGAAGTGAACATTTTCAGATTTTGACAAAATAATAATGTTGTGCTGTGAAAGTAGTTTGATTTTGTTTTACAGTGTACAGTTCCTGTCATCAGGACCTACACCCACATCTGTCCCTATTTCCTCTCTCCTCATTGACCACTGACATGAAAAATGAAAACTATTTTGAATAGCGGCAGACTGCAAACTCTAAAAATCAATTTTGCTGATCAGCAGTAGAAGAGTACTTTTTGATCACATTATACAAATAGTTGACGCTTTTATCCAAAGCAATTTACAACAAGTACTCTTGCTCAATAACACTTAAACAGACATCTGATCTCTTGGTCACGGGATAGTCTGCTGTCCCATTCAATTTGAAACTTTATTGTCTCATAAAAGAAATTGGCTTGCAGACAGGCTTTATAATAGAAACACATCAAACACAAGAACATGCAGTGCAAACAGAGCTGATCCTATCTTGTACCACAAGGACAAGCTTCAGATAAAGAGACGTTAAGTAATCTATCATTTTTATTGACTTGGAATTGCAGCAGCATCGACAGATTTCTGGCAAAGCTTCCAGGAGACTGTAATAGACAGAATCACTGCCCGTCATCACACCTCTCTCTCCAAGCATCAGTCAAATAGACATTAAATCACATTTCTGGAGTTTTGTGAGTTTAATAAGGCTGTTGTTTTCTCCAAAACAACTCCATTTATCTCATTTGTTGGAATCATTAACAGGTTTTACATGAATAATACACAATACAATAGAATATAAATATTGTACAGTTTTTAATGCAATTAGAGGGACTTAAATCAATCATAGCAGTTATTACAACATGGGAAAACTACAGTAAGCAGAGCCACACCCTTGATATGTTGGTGAAAATGGGAGCAAACCAAAGCCAAAACTTGAATACTGAATAAAATTGAACAGAATTTTAAAACATCTTACTGGTTGCCTTTCCTTAACACTGCTGTCCTCCTGAGAAATCTCAGTGCCAGTAATCACTGACTCCCTGGTATTGATCAACATCCCCATTAACCAACACAGCTATGTTATGATCAATTTGTGCGATGGAGCAGTAAAAATATTTAATAATATAAGACTACCAGCCAGTAACTTGAGGTAGTGCAATAAAAAGTTATTTATCGACATGTCAGTAATCAAAATGTTTATAGCCTGACCGTGTGAAAATGCAGTCAGGGGGAGTATTACGGACTCTGGTGGACTGATAACGATCCATCAGTTAACAGTGTTGGGCAGCTCTGATTTGTTTTTGTTTATAAATGGCAGGAATAGGTGATGGGTGATTAAAATGATAAAGGGGACTCATAAGCAGGAATCTTGCCACAAGAGCACAGTAGTTTTTATTTTTTGGAGCAGGAGCACAGATGATGCATTTGCAACTACAAGATCAACATGCAGAGGCTTTGTTTAGTGGGAAAGACATGGTGGTGGATTCCATCAAAACAACACACTTTAGGTTGTCTGTGAACCAAACCAGACATTGATGTTTGTACCTTGTGAGGTAAGATAATAAAAATGTTGACTTACATATTGGACTGTTTCTGCAGAATACAAAATGCAAAATGCTCTTTTGCTAACTTAACCCAGATTGAGACAAGATGCTCGATACCACTTTCACCTCTGTCCGTCCAATGCTTCGGTTCCTATGGTTAGCATCTCATGTTAGCTTCACATAAAGACTTGAAGTCTAAAGGAGTTATTAGCCTAGCTCCATCAAAGTGAAAAAGTAAACCTTATAGCAACTCCAAAACTGTCTTATTTATATCATGTGTATTTGAAACACACATCTTGGATTAAAAAAAATGGTGGTGATGGTAGGATTTTTGAACATGTGTTCAGCGATTATAGTTCCTACGATCCAACTTCTCCTAAAACAACTTTCGTTTAAAAAATTTAAAAAAATCTAAGATGTGTATTTCAAATACACATGATACACTGTTTCATATAAAACAGCTTCGGAGTTGACTTCAAGTCTTTATGCTAAGCTAACACGAAGTGATACCCATAAAAACTGAACGAGTGGGCATACAGAGGGGAAAATGCTATCAAACATCTCGTCTCAGTCAGGGTAAATCGGAAAACAGGTATTTTGCCCAAAGCGTTTTTCGTATTCCTTCAAGTGATTTTAAAACAGTAGGAATACTTTGTCCTAATCTTATGAGGAGTTGACCTTCACAGTGAGGTTGTATATTAAACACATTTCAACTTGAACAGATTAAAAAGGAATGACCAGTGCGGCTCGTACTTCCTATTACTACTATGAGTGTTAACCTAAACTTATTCTATGTGCTTATTCAGATCTCTGTGCTGCAGTCTTAGATCCATAAAACACATAGTAACACAGCATGATTCTCTAATGAGCCACACTGCTGAAGGCCAAGATAACTAACCAACCGTTCCACCAATGACTTCTGCCAACAAACTCCAAGGACAAATACTTCAAAGCAGTGTAAAATTTTGAAAGAGGATATTTTAGAGATTCCTTTAAAAGAAAGTAGAAGTTTTTAAAGCAAATGAAGTAAAACTGTTGTGCTGTGCTGGCAGTGTGCACTCAGCATTTTTCCACTCAGAACTCTTCAAAAGGGGAAGTGTCATGAGAACCCACAGGCAGCCTGCCAAGCAGGTTAGAGCCAGTCACAATTATTCTGTTTTCATTTCTCCAAGCACATGCCATTAGTGAACAACTTTTTAACTAGAGAAGGTCCTAGGGGAGGATTATGCAGGCCAACTTATATACATATACGTATATGAGTCCTCTACTTTCTCAAATACTCGCAGTCAGTCTCTATATGCTTTGCCTGTCACTCTTTGCTCATGGTTAGTCCTCATTCACAAAGGTACAGTGTAGACAGCACCTTCGTTTTGGTGGTGTCTAGGGTTGCCAACTTTCTCACTACCAAATATTGGACAAAAGGTACGCGCCACGGTGGTGTGGCTATGGTGTTGTGTGAATATATAGTGTATAGGAGTATTCTTATTCAATTGGAAAAACAAAAAATGAATATATTACATGTAGTCAATAGCTGAAACTGTATCATTATGTAAGCTTATTTGAATAAACCTCAAAATTAATGATCAAAGAAATCACAATTTGGGCCTGTACAGAAAAAAAAAATGCAAAAGAGGAAAATAGGGGCATGACTCACCTAGTCTACTTTACACTAGTCTATGCTTTTACACTATGCATACAACTGATGTACATAAGGGGACTGATGATTGGATAATTTCAACCATGGTGTGATCGGCACACAGTTGCTACTGCTGTTCAAGGGAGGTCCCATGTACGACAAACTAATATAGCTGAAATGGGACATCCCAGCTAATATGGGACAGTTGGCAGCCCTACAGGTGTTGGAAATATGAGTAATTTGTCTGTTGTTATCTAGCTCATATTTGATAGATTGGATTGCACGTGGCTAACATTAGCTTAGCGAAAGCTCAGGCTCTGTGCAACTGCTGGACAAACTCCTGATGTTTTGAGACCAGTCAGAGGGACAACAAATCTGCACATTGGACAAATACCATCAATCTGCATCATGTAAAATGTGTTTTGTTATCTGGTTGAATCTCTGTACTGTAAAAGTTGGCAGAGTTATAGTGGTTTATAGTGGGATTTTCCATGCTTGTTCGATTGAGATCAATGTTGACGGCATCGTCTAGCACCAGTGCCCGGTGCTAGACAGGGGCATCCCCAAAGCCCCACACTCCTACAGCATAAAATGACTGTGACTCAAACCATTGAGTCACACAGTTTGGTGAAGGTTGAAGGTTGAAGGTTTTGTAAATTAACCAACCAATGCAACCAACACAACATCATCAGCGTATAACAAAATATATAAATTCATATAATCAATTACTATACCTAGACTGCCCTGCTTAATTTCTTCGACTAAGTCATTTAAAAGTCAATTAAATCAATTATTGAGGATACCTGACTATAATTTATACACTGTACTGATAAAGCTAATACTTCTGTAGTTTAATGGAACTCTCATGGGTCAACTTTGCAGATTTAGAAATAGGTTTGATGATAGATTTTTTCCACATTCTGCATATAAGCTGAACCCTAGTTTTTATGGACAGTGGAATTATAAAATAATCCCCAAAAGTGTTTTTCATCATACTGACTCTGACTCTGTAATGAAGTATGTACATAGGGCTGGGCGATATGGACAAAATCATATGTTGCGATACTTTTGACCAAATACCTCAATATCAATATTGTGATGATATTGTAGAGATGGCTATTGGTGCTTTCATAATGTTTACACACAAGAGATTTTGGATTAACAGTTTTTGTAATGCATTTGTAATGTGGATATGATGGCCAAGCAGCTAGAGGCAAACAATAGAACAGCTATAACAGTTCAATAAGTTCAGAAAACAGCATCTTTACTGTAATGCCACCTTTAAAACCAGAAAAAGACAGCACTTGTGCCATATCACTATACTCCAATATCCAAAATCCCAGACGATGACAAGTTTTATATCACAATATTAATATAACATTGATATATTGGGCAGCCCTACAGTGAAGTACTAAGTGTAATGGCCAAGGCAACATCAAAAAGACATGCTGTTGGTGCTTTTGCAGTTGATTTCAGGAGTGTCCATTGGCCTGTGAAGACTGTACTGGAGAGCCACACTGAGGCAGGCAAGACTGAAGTGGCTCTGTAATGAATCAACTGATAAGACCAGTCAGAATTGATCGGCATGATGGAAAAAGTTGGGAAAATAAGATACAGAGCTAAAATAGCTTCAAGTCAATTTGTACACCTGACTCTCTCTTTACTAGCATCATAATCCTCACCGTTTGATTGATGAAACTGCAGTGTCTTTGGCACTCACTATGATTTTCTCCTCTGGAAGCTTAAAGAAAAATGCTGACATTTACTCACCAGGGGGCTGAGGGTAAATATCACCATCAAGCCCTTAGTGTGGCTTGTCGGTAAAGAACCAAGATGAAACATGAACAAGGAGTTTGAACATCTGCCTCTGCCTTACTTGTTTTGTCAAAGGCCTAGTAATGCTTTTAGCAGTGATCAGTCACTGTGTATGTATGCATTTAATTTTGATAGAGATAGAGAGAGATTTAGGAATCCTACAGTGGACTAAACGATGAGAACAATTATCAAGGATGTTGGTTTTATTTCTCCAGCAGTGAAATATGACATTGTAGCTGCTCTCATAGTGAAAAATCCTACCTAGCATATTGAAGAAGCATGGATAAAACTACTTGTTCCGGACCCAGAAACACTCAGCTTTGTCGCTGCTCGGCTCCCAGATCAGATAAGTGTCACCGTGCATTGAGTTGAAAATCCATACTTATAGGAGTTATTTTAGTGACACTAGCCCTTTTGTTCTTCAGAAATAACTATGCAGCTCTGACAATAGGCTACTGTTTGGCCAGTATTAGCATGCAGATTCCCTGGTGTAGTGCTACACCATTTCTGCCAGTACAGTGCGGATATTGTTTTGGAGGCAGGAATGCACTGGATGCCCTGCGCTGTGGGAGCCAGCTAGCATAACGGTTAGCTGTCCGAGCGAGTGTTACAGGACCGACTGTATTTCCACGCTGTGATGCATAATACATTTTTTCATATTGTTGAACTGAAAAATCGACCAATTCATTTGTAGATGTAATCTAATACAATATACAAACAAGCAGTATGCCCTGAACGTGCCATTGGCAGCTTGTTTGATTTCACTTCATCACTTCTTATAAAATGTATTTATGTAAAAAAAAATGTTTTGAATCAAGTATTTTGTATTGTGATGAAAAAATAAAGGAGCATATTGTGTATGAAAGGGTTTTGCAAGCACTGCGATGCATCAGATCAAGCTAGGATTTGTGAAGAGCACTGCTGCACATTTACAGTATTGTTTTGACACAAAAGTCTGCACTGAACAAAAACATAAAGTTGTGGTAATGCTCTCGGAGATGGAAGAAAATGTTCTTAGGAACTGAACAATTTTTTTTTTTCCTTTTTTCACATCTTTCCCCCCCATCTCTACCTTTTCTTGTTGAGCAGGTAAGATTCATGACAGCCAAAATGGAAGCATTAGCTCTGCTGGGGCTCTTGTGCAGCAGGAAGGGCAGGGTCTTATCAAAAGAGCCCATTGTGCTGCCTGATCTTGTTGTGTGCCATGCAGGCCCGAGCCCATAGATGACCCTTGTTGTTTCTGCGCAGGCCTGGGTGAGGCAGATGTGAACCAGAACAATGGCTGCGTCTCGGAGAAGCCGGCGGTGACTGACTCCATGGGCGCTGAGGGCCCCCCCGAGACCTGGAGCCCCTCCAACACAGCTGACCCTGACGCCGCCACGCCACGCCCCCACCTGGTCCGCCTCTTCTCCCGAGATGCCCCGGGACGAGAGGACAACACCTTCAAAGACCGACCCTCCGAATCGGACGAGCTGCAGACCATCCAGGAGCACAGCGGAGCGGCTTCAGAGTGCGGGTCGGAAAGCCCCGAACAGGACCTAGAATAGCCTAGCTTTTTTTTGTTGCCCTCCCCTTTCCTCTCTTTTCTCTTTATCCCCTCCATCCTTTGGTGTCTCACTTAAGAGGGACACAAGAACACCCGCATTTTGACAAACACAAAAATACTGCCCAACCCAAGCTACTGCAACCATGGCATCCGCAAGCAGCTCTGCACAGGCCGCCTTCGGACTGGGCCGGAGGAAGAAGAGCCCCGGCCTCCTGGATCAGATTGGAAAGTTCTTTGGAGGCGACAAGAAGAGGAAGAGCAAGGTGAGGAAGGAGGGAGAGTTGATTTGAAAACTCTGACCTTCTCACACTTTATTGTGCTTTTCCACCCCCAGAACCACTTTTTACTTATGTTTCTTTATGGGATGTTATGAGAATTTGTTTTCACATAGATCTGTGTTGGGTTTTACTGTTGTTCTTACCAAAGTTTGACATTCTCTTAAGATGTGATTATTCATGTTAAAATTGGCAGTATAGGATATGTATTAACACTGGATTATGGCTTGGGGCGGGGGGTTGTGTTTTTGTGTTACAAAGAGGCTGTGACTTTGACTCATCAAAGGATAAAATATCTTTTCTTTTTCTTCATTTGAACGGTACTGACATTAGAGGGGTTATGTTCTTTGAGTTAAATATACAATATCTGTTGTATCAGTTATCGTGTCAGGAGTGTACGGTGGAATAGTTTACATGTTCCTGTCCTCATACTGTTTGCTACTAGTGTGTTTATTGGAACATATGTCAAGGACAGCTGTATTTCAGGTACTTCCCAATGGGGTGATCTGGGAGATTTAATGGTGAAATCCATGCCCACGCTCTTCAAGTGAAACATTGGTACATTATTTTTGGGTTTCATAGAGCTGTCGGGTACATTGTGTAGTTTGACCGTGGAGAGTTAGGACTCTTTTGGGAGCTCTGTCTGGACCGGTTTTATAACAACTGTGATGAATCAGCCAGAACAGAGATGCCACAGAACGCTTTACGTTACCAAAGCCTGGTCCACGCTCATATTATTCTATATACTATCAAAGAGAAATTATCAAAGATGTATATTATATCATAACATATATATTAGTTTAGGAACATATTATCAGATCCTGTTTGGGAGCATATAAAATACAAGAAGCTGCATCCTGTAGAGTATGAGAACAGGTTAGTTACTCAGAAAAGTGATCCAATGCCATTTTGAGCCTGCATTGCTTTGGTTCTTACTCTGCAGTGTCGTGTTGTACCAAGAACACAATTGTAAGTGTTAATATCTAAACATTCAATACTACTATGATATCATGGCAAGCAAAAAAAAAAACTCATTTTTTTGGCCAGGCCCGCCTTATAGCAGCATTTGCACAGAGCTTTCCACTTTGGTCGGGTGTCTGTGGGCTCTTAAGTGAAACAGCTCCATATTTGGCTCCAGGCGGCAGTTTGTCAACTAGTTTAGATGGACTGGGATCCAGTTTGAGATGTGGTGGAGGTGCTGATGCTGTTAACATATTTTCAGCTGTTTGTTTAATTTTCCTGTGGTCCACGTTTAAGAGCCAGACTAATGCCCCATCTGTTCCAGTCTGTTTTTGAACTGCTCCAATCTGCATGTTTCCGCCCTCTATAGGCGACACTGAAATGGAATTTTAGTATACAGGACACAGTTGGTGAAAGTATAATTCCACGATTATAAAGTTCAGTATTGATTCTAGTCTTTCACAGTGGTGTCAGAGTAGCGTTAACATTATGACAACACACTACTGCTGTGTGCTAAATCCCAAAGTCTGTCTTAGTGCTGCGACAAACAGGTTGGTGGAGGTGTTAGTGTGTCTGTCAGCACTGGACAAGTTTCATCATCAGCTGTCGTTGAAAAAGCATAGAGAACCACAAGTCTTGTTTTTAAGGGAAAAACAAAGTTCTCTTCCATTATAAGCTTTCTTGTCCAGCTTTTCCAAACCTGCAGAGTGGTAGTCAGTGCTAGTGGACTGACTGTGTTGGTGAGTAATTGTAAAGCAATGACTCAACAGTGTGAAAATATGCCTTTTCCTAAGCCTTATGTCAACCACGAAGAGGTGCGCAGTGTAAAATACAGGATAAAAACGATTTTATATGTGTTATGAATCTTTAGCTTATGTTCTCTGTTATATTTGCTTTTGTGGAATTTTTCTCTTACAAATTTCAGGGAAAATGTCATCAAATGAACAAGTTGTGAAGTTATCATCTTACTTAAGCATAGTTACCGATTTGCTTCAGTATGTCATTGATTTTATCATATTTTATGCCAGAAAATTGTATGTCGCTTTAAATATTGATGATTCTTGTTTACTTAAAAAAAAAAAAAAAAAATGGAAAAAAGTTGTACAAAGTAGAGTATATTTATGTGTTCACCAAGGGTTTGCCTTCAAATGATGAGTGTTAATATAATATCTCAAGTACGTTACAGACAGGTTCACCCCACCTCCGTTGCCTCAAGCTGAAAATAATCTGTGATATCTTCCTGCTGTGAGCAGATTTTCTCTGGAAAGAATTCAACATGATTACAGATATTTTTCTTGCTCTACTCCTGACCAACCCAGCCTGTCTGTGTGGACATATTTCCCTCAGACGTTCCTAATGCATATTTTTATTATGAAAGGAACACTCCAACGTTTTAGGCAAAATACCCCTTTTCCGACTTACCCAGACTGAGATGTTCAATCCCATTTTCACCTCTGTACGTCCACTGGTTCAGTTCCAATGTTTAGCATTTCGTGTTAGCATAGCATAAAGACTTGAAGTCTACAGGAGTCATTAGTGTAGCTCCATCAAAGTGAAAAAATAAACCTTACAGCAACTCTCAAGCTGTTGTATTTACACAATGTATCGTGTGTTACATGGCAATGAAATACATTATATACACCACGAAAACGCCAATAATTTTTTTTTAATTGGGAGTCATTTTAGGAGGTGTTTGATGGTAGGAGCTATATGTGAGCTGTTTGAGCTGTATGAAAACATATGTTCACTGGTTATAGTTCCTACCTTTTCCAAGACATGTTTTTCATATACACAAGACATTGTGTAAATAAGACAGCTTCCGAGTTGCTGTGAGGTTTATTTTTTCACTTTGACAGAGCTAAGCTGATAGACTTCAAGTTTTTATGCTAAGCTAACACAAAATGCTACCCATAGGAACCTAACCAGTGGATGTACCAGGTGAAAATGGTATCAAACGTTGTCGGAAAAGGGTATTTGGCCCAAAATGTTGGAGTAGTCCTTTAAGATAGACGGCAGTATTAGAAGGGATACCTGCATTTGACAGCAACACTTATTTTTTATTTTTTATTGGCCCTTGACTATGCGTACTAATTTGCCATTTACAACCATCGATTTATTGTCCTTATGTCCTTTGCATAGTATACCTTTCACATTCATTTGTTGGAGTTATTTATTGGGCGTCTAGTGTGTTGTGCTCTCTGTCCCAGCAAGTGTCTGGGTCTTAAGATATAGCAAATCTACTGCAGATCAGTTTCATAAGTTGTAAAATGGTGTCCAAAAAGATGTAAATTAATGGTGGAGCTTCAGGATGTGAAAGTGATCTGCATGTGAATACTAACAGGTTCATTTCAAATTACAGGGATGATGATGTGCTAATTTGGTGGGATAACTAAGTTTGCATGGGCTTTATCTATTCAAGCGAAAATTTAAACCCATCATGAAAAATTAGTATTTTGCATCTTAATTTGCATATTAATGTGCTGAATGAATTAACCATATAATGCAGTGGTGATTACATGTGGCAGGAAAACCCGTTGCTCAAAACCAAATCCTGTATAATACTGTACTCTACCCCAGTGTCTTGGATGGTGCGGGGAGGCTGCACCGCCA
>OMLF01011884.1:68545-81365 GCA_900302615.1 Holocentrus rufus
CCCCCATTTGGCTGGTAGATAGCGACACAATCTGTTCCCTGACCACCCCCGCCGCCACGCGTTGTGCTGAGTCTCTGCGTCTGTGCAGTCATCATCTTCATCATCATCATCATCATCCTCGGTGTGAACTGTTTTGCTGAACGTGATCCTGAAGCCGCTCACATGTGCAGCCTGAATGACCCCTGGCCCCTGCCGTGGCTCTCTACTTGTGCTTGAGTTTGGGTCTGTGTCGTCCGTCGTTTTCGCTAACCAGGGTGGCAAGACTGAAGCAGAGCGACCTGGAGCGTTTGTTAAGGCCGGTGCAAGTCCGACTGACTTGACCGTACATGCCGCTACTTACTCGGGTGAAAAGACCAGGTTATGTCTCTGTTTCAGTACAGAACGGTTTTCTGTCTTGTTGTACTTTGTCTTTGTCTTTCCCTCAAACCCCCTTTCCTCTAAATCACAGTATAGCATGTCTGACTCTTAATTCATTTTACATGTATTATGAGGGCCATTTCGGCAGCGATGTGTTTATTTTCATTCCACCTTTCACCCTCTTTGTGTCTTAGCTGTAGTTAAGTATCCAGTCATATTGTGATGTTTATGTCTTTTATTAGGGCCTAAGGCTGGCTGTGAACTTCTTTGTGGCATAGATTGAACATATTAACACTTTACATATATATATTTTTTGCAAAAGTCACCAAATTGCAATAAACAGTAGATACATTCGCCATTTCTAATGTTTCAGTTCTTTTTCAGTCCATGAGATAACATATTGTCGCTAATTTTGAAGTGTGTAAGGAAATGGGAGTCCTCCCTTGTATACACACATAATTTCTTCTGTAGTGCACTGTTTCCACCTTAAAAAGCAGTCAGACTGCTCTGACTGAAGTGTTGTGTTGGTGCTGCTATGGCAAAATGGTGCTTGCAGCATGATGCCAGATTCAGACCTTCCCTGATGGTTTACTGTAGTCTAGCTTTATTCTCTGTCTTAGACGTTTCTCGCTTTTTAGATAGCTGCACACAACGCTCGCTTTCAAAACAGCTAGCTCAACAAGTGCCATCTTCTCTGACTGCCAAAACCAACGTGCCGTGTTTTCCTCTTTCTGTATATTTAAAACACAAACACAATTTCAAAAAGGTGCTCTCTGACTAACTCTGTAATGGACGTAAACACATTAGCAGATGGTTCCAGAGAAAGTGGCTGCAAGTCTTCTGAAGAGGAGTTCAAGGAATAGCTTAGCACTACCACTTGTGCTGTTCAAAACTTCCATTTTCCAAATGGTTTCTTGTGTTAAAAAGCAGGTGTGTGATCTGTAGCATGCATCCCTCCTACTGTTTGTATGTGTGTGCTTGAGCCTTGAGTGTTGTGTACCTGAGTGTGTATGTGCACTTTTTTTGTATGGGTCCTGTGAATGAATGTAAAGACCCTCATTATTGTACCTGTAATAAACATGACCAGCCACTTAACTTGGAATAAATCAAAAAAAATAATAAATCAATTAAAAATGACGGGACCAACTTAAGTGTCTTGTGTTTTTGATGACCAACGGCAAACAACATGTAAGAAAATGGAAAAGATGGTTATTTGGGTCAGACGGTGGCCTCATGAAATAAAGGTATGACATTGTTTCTTCCATAACAGCATAATTCATAAGTCACCGGTAATCAATATTCACCCAAAGCTTTCAAGCTACTCAGGGCCGAGGCAGATGGAGTATTGTTTTGAATGAAATGTAATTGCTTTTAGCCTGGTGTTGCATCTTCATGTGAGGCCCCAATTAAAATGGGACAATGACGAAATGCAAGATGAAATTAGTAGAAAAAACAGCGGTTTATTTTTTTAAATACTTATGAACAATACAAAATACAGTCTCCCAGCTGCAAAAAACCCAAAACATAAAACAGCTGATTATATGTACACTGGCTGAACTTCATAACAAAAGGAACATTATGCTACAATTCCATATTCACAACCATACTGTCATGGTAGCTCATCAGAAAATATACGCAGTCTATCTACACAATTTACACTACAGGTTTTAAAAATGTGGCGGCTCCAGTCTAAAGGTTATGGCAACAGGGAACATTGCTAACACACTCAGTTGAGCCCCCACAGAACATCAGTGTTAATCTCGGCTCACTACAATGACGCTTAGGATCTTCCACTCGAGATCCTTTTCTTCTAATAAAGACAAAGATGTTATTTTTGAAATAAACAATATATAAATATGTTAAAAAAATGTAACTTAAAAAAAGAGCGGTAAACCTGGCAAACCTAAGAAAAAAAAGCTTTCCATTCCATGTCTCATTACACTGCTGCACACAAAGCCTGGTTGGCCATGAGCGTGTTCCAGCTCCGTGTCGCTGTGACTGGAGCAGCGTGGAGGGATGTGACTCTCGTCTCTGGGGAGACTTTGGCAGAGTTTCCTGGGTGGATTAGAGAGACCTCCTACTCCTGGTGGGTGAATTCTCTGGGATGCTTGTGTTTGCTGAACCCAAACCTCTCCGGAGGTAATCACATTGATGAGAATCAGACAGTAACTGAGAGCAGATAACAGTCATTAGGCCAAATGACAGGGAACCAGACTCTTCTGGCTTCAATGCTAATTTGGATAAAGGACGAAGGCAGGGCACGGCTACTACAGAAAGAGCCCTGAATATACAACGGGGCTTCAGGGAAAGCTTTAAGTGGTTTTTAGCCAAATAACCCGGTATAGGTGTCAAAGCCGTATAAACTTTTGATACTACTGCTGCATGTAACAGTGAAGATCAATCAGTGCTTGGGGTAGTATTCAAATACAGTGCTTTCTGTGACATGACGTCCTGTACAGAGTTCATCCTGGGCAGAAGGGGATAGAGGGAGAGTGGAGTGAAATACTGACTCGTGGTGCTTGGGGTTAGGGGAATACATTGTGCCAGTCTCCAGACGACTCAGGAACCACTTCCAGGTCGAGTTCAGGCGTTACCTCCACTTGGGGACCGGGCTCTTCTTGGCCCAGTGTGACTTCCTGGATCTGACCTGGATAGACAAAGACACACCAGGGATGAGTAAGGAGAAGGCGTTTGCATGATGAGAAGTAACAGTAACATGCTCAATGAGATGGTAAATAATAATTGAGGCTTTGTGGACAGGATCTACCCAAAAAAAAAAATAATAATTTTTTTTTGCATGAACTGAAAATGTGTGTTATGCAAATGATGTTGGCCCAGTGCTTATGCTGTCTGAGCCTTGGATTACACTTGTAATGCAGCATCAGGGGGAATAAACAACAGACAAACAAACAACAGGCAATATTTTGTTGTAAACAAACTTAACAGGATGTCTAATGTGATTAAAAAAAAATCAAAGAGCATTCTCTCTTCTCTCTTTCTCCCTCCTGCAGTTGTAGCCAAATCTTGTCAGTCATGCTGCTTAAAACATGACAAGTCTATTTCAGTTCATGCTGAATCATATTCAGCAAATACAGACATGGAATATGCTCATTTCAATTGAATGGGGATTATTGGAATTATGGGTGCCTTTCATGGAAATGAAAGGCACCAATGAAAGAATGAAGATGAAAGAATGAATGAAATGAATTGTATAAAATAAACTAGACAGATAGATAGATAATAAATAAAACCAAATTGGAGTTTGTGATGAAATTCTATTTTTGATTCATCTTAGTCTCCTGAAACTGTACTGATGTATTTCACTTTTTCCTGTTTCTCTGTTCTATAAATAAAAGGTTACACATATCTAAAATCCCTTTGTTATCCATGGACAGATGGTTGTTGACCTTCACAAATCTGGAAACCAGTACAATACAATACATAAACAGCTGAAAATACCACTAAGGCACAGCCATGGCTACAATCAATAATCATTTCAGAGGTCTGGAACAGTGTCAGATTGGCAAGGAAGAGGACACACGTACATTCTGTTGCCATACACAGTAAGGAAGATGGTGAGAGGGCAAAGACGAAACCAGAGATCACAATTTAGTGGAGTGTTGGGGCTGTCGAGTTGTAAAATCGGCTGTTAGATGCCACTTTCACATCAACAAGCTTTTTGGAAGCCTTGCACAAAAGAAGCCCTTACTGAGAGCAACCCATAACCTGAAGCTCCTGAGCTTTGATAAGTCTCATTGGAGATACAGTTGGAATTGTGTGCTGTGGTCAGATGAGACCAAAATTGAACTATTCGGGTGTGTGCACCTTCAAGCATGTGTGGTTACAAAGGAGAAGTGCATACAAAGAAAAGCACCTGGTACCCAGAGTAAAATATGGAGGTGTATCTTTGATGCTTTGATGCTGTTTTGCTGCAGGTGGTGCGGGGGCTTTTCGTAAGATTGGTGGCATAATGAATTCCACTAAGTGCCAGGATAAAAGTATCAGTCAAAAACCTAGTTGCCTCCTCCAAGGTGTTGAAGCTTTGACAGACCTTTCAGCAAGAGGAACAGGAACAACAAAAACAATCAACATTTTACAATGGCCATCTCTGCCTCGAGACTGGAACGCTATTGAAAACCTGTGGTTTGAACTGAAGACACCAGAACACAAGTACAAACCTTAGAATATTAAAGATCTTGATGTTTTGTGTGTGGATCAGTGATCGAAGATCCCTCCAAACGTGTTCTCAGACATTACAGGAAGAGGCTCAGTTATACTCTCCTAGGAAGGCTCCACCAAATGTTAGTAGTAGGGGTACTAATACTTTTGAAACCTATGTTTTGCACAAATAAATTCTATTACTTTACTACACACTAAACTTTTTGTGCTTGAAAAATGATTGTGATCCAAGTATCGAACTTCCCCATATGTCTGAGCCAAAAGTTGGCTCAGTGTGTGGGTTGTTAGTTTTTTACAGACAATTTTGTTCAAAAGATGCCAACATTTCTAAAGCTGAGTATGTGTGTCGGACTTAATTAAGCCCAAAATAATACCCAACAGTAGGCTAATCAGGCACATGCTGAAACGTTAAGACATACCTCCTCGAGGATCGTCAATAAGTTGTGCTATACATCATTAAAATGGCGAAAAAAATAGTATAATTTATTTAGACACCATCCACTTTGTGAACATGCTTGCACTCATGTCCAGTCAGGGACAGCTTACGGTCAATATGGGCTACTCCTGTTATCTTGGGAAACCATGCTGAACTAATGGCCTGCAAATATAAAGTTACCCAAAGTGCAGTTAGTGTTAACACTTATCCAACATCTTTCCAGAAACTCTCCATCTGGCTGACAACAGAATCAATCCATTTTACTTCTCCACTCTACTTCCTTGTGTAAATGATGACACTTCCACTAAGATTTTTAGTGGAATAGAATAGAATAGAATCCCTTTATTGTCATTGTTAAGAACGAAATTAGGTGCCATCCTTCAGTGCCGTCCAGACAAAACCAAAAAAAAAGAACATGACAAAAAACATAATAAATAATAAAAAATAAAAAATATATAAGTGAGGGAAAGAAAGTCACAGTCACACACACACTTCTTCACATAATAAAGATATTGCACATTTCTAATATTGCACAGATTGAAAGAGTCAGTACTGCACAGAAATAGAAACACTTGGTGGTGTCATGAATGTTCTGATTGGCTGACAGTATGCAGTATGAGTATGTGCAGTATCGTTGTCTATGTGTGTGAAGGGGTGGGGGGTGGCATTGCTTTTGGAGACCAAGAAGTCACATAGTCACACTAAATTGGCTGATCCCCCACTGGACTATTTGGCACAATCAAGTTAATTTCTAACTGCTAACAGCCTCCAGCCAGCTTTTAACTAGGCAGCACCAGACACCGCCTCCTGTATGCTGCCATGGAAAGAACACTGCACCAACCAATGTGCTTATCATACATAGATTCTATTCTATTATACTTATACTTATTCAATATACAGTAAAATGGGATATTTTTTGTATATATAAACACACTACTGTGTTTTTTTTAAGTTATGTCCAATTGGCTATGTGCATTGCTGTAACAAAAGAATTTCCCTTCAGGGATAAATAAAGTTCTCTCTACTATACTCTATCAGCAACGGTAATTACCTGGAAAAAGGTAACATTCTTTTTTTAAACTATACATGGGACTTTAATATGGAATCAATCCAAGGTTGTGAATTATAAACTAAAGAGAGTTAGAGAGTTGTCTTAAAAAAATAGCATGTCATCTATCATAGTTCTAACACTGTGACTGACTGCATGATAGGTTCCCCCATCATATTAGACAGGGTAAAATAGTTCTATGTGCATGATTTTAGTTGTCTGTTTTCACATTAGAACTGTATTACTGAAGTGGTGGTGAGTGGGAACTATAAAGCTTATATGGGGGAATCAGTGACCTATCGTGACTGTACACGATCCTGCTATTGAAGATGGGATAGAAACTGGCAAATGGTGCAAGGAGAAAAAAGATGATTTTGTAGGAAATATGCAGTCAGGCAATTTGGATAATTTGTTATATAACTGTGAAGC
This sequence comes from Holocentrus rufus, assembly GCA_900302615.1. NCBI lineage: Eukaryota > Metazoa > Chordata > Actinopteri > Holocentriformes > Holocentridae > Holocentrus > Holocentrus rufus. Next base: position 74,995 of record OMLF01011884.1, read on the forward strand.
TATGTCTTTGTGTGAAATAAATGAATCATGATTGATAGCGCAAAAGTTACTATTCCTAGAAAAATTATGAAAAGGAGTACGACTGTGCATGTGAAAAAAAACAGTATAGTTCAATCTCGAATGTAGATGTAAAAGACAGGCATATCTTAAAGCAAAGAAGAGGTATAATCAACAAAAAAATCATGGAAAAAAACATGGAAAATGGGGAAAACATAAGGATTAAAAGTACAGAATACAAAACAGAATTGATTAAGGCATGAAGAGCTCATAGAAAGAAATTCAACAGTGATCTTAGGAATATGAAGGTAAAAAAAAAACAAACAAACAAACAAAAAAAAACTATGTTGGGATATGTTGACTGATAAAAATGGGGATAAAGAATGCCCTGCTCAGTTAAAGGACTTCTATGAGCACTTCAAAAGCCTGGTAGATAGTGAATCCCAAATTGATGAGTTATCAGAAGAGGTCAGGAGTGCTTACACATTCGACACTGGGGCAGTAAATGCTAATTTCACAGAGGAGGACAGAGAGTGGAAAGGCTGCTGCCATAAAGCTTTCAATGAATACATTAAAAGCACAACTTGCACTTTCTTACCTATGTTACATGTTTCATTATGTCTATAATATATCTTGAGTTCAGGGGCAATCCCTAAAAACTGAGATACTGGTCTTATTGTACCAATTTATGAGAAGGAGGGCACTGAGGATTGAAATAAGTACTGGGCCATTACACTTCTGAGCTGCTTTGGAAAGCTTTTTACTAATCTATTGAATGGACGGTTGTATAAGTTTTGTGAAGACAATAGTATTTAGAGGAAACCCAGACAGGATTTCGAAAAGGCGACTCCACTGTTTATCATGTATTCTTCCTTAAACATGTAGTGGAAATGTTTTGCTTTAAGAAAATGACTCTTTCCTGCTCCATTATTGATTACAGTAAAGCAGTTATCAATAGCCAGAGAAACTGTGTCGTTAAAGAGTTTTTTGTTAGCTTGACTGGGGTCAGACAGGATGAAAACCTATCTCCACTATTATTTGCATTATGTATAAATAACCTTGATCAATATTTGGCACAGTATGGATGTGAGTCTATCAGACATAGTGATGCCATGCCAGATAGTTAAACTTGTGTTGTTAATATATTCAGATGATACTATCATTGTGGCAACAACAGAAGGACTACAAAAAGCAACTGATCAAATGTGTAATTTTTGCAGGAGATGGAAGTTGAAGATAAACAGTTGCAAAAGTAAACTTACAAGAAGTATCAGTTGTGCACAGTTTCAAATACCTGGGTACAGATTCATTTAAAACTGCGATTGAGGAACTCTGTAAGCAGACATCTAGAGCTGTGTTTTCTTTACTGCGTGAGTGCACGAAACTTGATTTACCAGTAGATATTAGACTAGAGCTTTTTGACAGGCTTGTGACACCAGTTATGCTGTATGAATGTGAAGTGTGGGAGTTTGACAAGACATAAATTATAGAAAGTATATATTAAATGTGACAACTTGTAATAATATGGAGAGTTAGAGAGATATCCATTATGCATTGGTATTAAAAAGAGAATTACTGGTTGCTGGTGCAGTTTGTTGAAAGGGAGGGATCATGTGTATTTGAAATACAGTTGATGTAAGGTTTTTTTTTTTCACTTTGACGGAGCTAGGCTGATGACTCCTGTAGATTATGGTATTGAACATCTTGTCCTAGTCTGGGTAAGTTGGAAAAGGGGTATTTTGCCCAAAACGGAGTATTCCTTTAAAGGTCTGTATGTTTACAACTGTACTGTTTGGTTTTATGCTTCTACTGCACACCACGATATGTGGTTTAGAGTACATAAATAAATCTGAAAAATCTGAAATGAAAATAAAATCATAATACTATGATTTTTTTTTTGTACTCACACAGTCCTTATTTGAAAAGGCCTATTTTTGATCCATAATGCATATAAGTGGAACTGGTTGGAGTTTGTAGGTGAGTAAGGCAGAAACTAAGGTAGAGGGTGAAAGAGAAAACAATAACAACAGTAAAAATCTTTTCTGTTGATAACTCCTGGCATGTATTTTGTATTTGCCATGGAATTCGGCATTGGCACATAAGGATTTTCACATAGCCTTTTCATTGTTTTTCTACAAAACTTTATCTATTTTGGCTTTTATTACACAAGAAGCACTAACTAAACATCTCTAGACATAATGGTCAACAAATCTGCCTTCCTAAACTCTGTGCAGGTACTTCTTTCCTGTGATAAATCCTCTGCTGCACAATAGAAATAAGTATGACATTTCCAGCAGCAGTGACAGGGGTTTGTTTGGAATGAACAGAGGAAGTCCTGGGTGACTGTCATGAGCAGTGCTGGGCACGAAGGCTGATCTGCCATTTGCAGAAAGTCGAAAGTGCACCAACAGAAAATCCAAGGTAAAGGAAACAGTATTTACTCAGAGGAGGGCAGCTGCTAAAAAGGAAAGAAACTGTCTCCAAGCCAAAGCCAGGGTCAACATTGATGTTACCTTTCCGAGATGAAAAACCTTCCAAGATGACAAAGATGGAGGAGCGATGCAGACACGTCTCTTTTGGACTTATTAGCCACAGTATACACTGTCTGGATTATTGTGTTGGGCCAGTGCGGATGTGGAGGGTTTTGCACTCTATTAAAAATTTGAATGGTGATCATCAAAAGTGCTACTAAAATTATTTAGAAAGGAAACAAAAAATCTCACAGTTAATCATTTCACAGTGTCTTTAAAGCTGGAGTAATTCCTAGCCACAATACACAGCCACAGAAATACCACCACATCCAAGGTCGACGTGTACATGTTTTTGAGTGTCTTAGTCTTCTTTAATGGATTTTTTTTCAAACAGGACTCCAGCTTGGAGCATGCAAAGTGTCCTTCAGGTCCTAAACTGAAACAAGGAAATATAAAAGTAAAAAAAAAAAAAAAAAAAATCCAATTAAAATAAAATGAAATAAATACCAATACTGAGTTAGCCTCTCAGTTGACCAACTCTGGAGCCCATTAGCAGACCCTCCACATCTCTGGGGAGCAGAAGTCAGTGCTGTGGTGTCCGCTTTAGAGTAACTTGGACTAATGGCTTGTTTGGAGCGGTTAAACTAGTCTCTGGGGCATTTACTGCTCTCTGCTCACTTTATTTGAGGAGGTTACAGAGGATGTGCAATATAACTGCTTGGCTTTATGCAGTAAAACTTTCTCCAAAGTCAACCTGGCCTCATGTCAGCTCTCCCAAAATAAAAACAAAACAAGGCCGATAAATTTTATTTTCTCCAAATTAAGTTAATGTTTGATGAGCATGATTTTGTGCTTCATTTTTATAATATTGTGTGTAGTGCTTAATTATGAACTAAATCATTATCCATTATCCCTGGCAAGGGGTTGCAGAGTGTAAATTGGGTTAGACTGATGTGTTGTTTGCAAACATATCTAACTGGCCAGTCAGATACAGTTGCAGTTGACATTTAGCAGATGCTTTTATCCAAAGTGACGTACACATGAGATTTTAATACACCAGCAAGGTACTAGTAGGAGACGACGATGAGAGTAAGTGCTACAAAGCTAAGCTCTGGTCCAGCAGGACATGGCTGCTGTGAGGCAGTGCTACAAGACGATGCATAGAGTGCACAGATGAATAGAGATTTTTTTTTTTTTTTAAATTACGTTTTTGTTCAGATTACACAGTCCATCAGCTGAGAAGGTGTTCACGAAAGAGCTTGGTCTTTAGTCTTTTCTTAAAGATTGAGAGGGACTCTGCAGATCAAATGGAGTTTGGTAACTCATTCCACCACCGAGGAACCACAGAAGAGAACTGTTTGCTAGTTAAGTTAACAGCCAGTCAGTGTTGTCCACATCCAATATGACTGAGGTTCCTCTCTGAGCCCAGTTTTATTATTTCTGTATCAGATGTCTGTCCACAGAAATCAATCCAGTGTGCTGTGGGGGGATTTTGTTCAACAGGCTCTAAAACCTGCTGAGAATGGCTCTGTCACCCTGAGAGGAATGAAATTCTTGGGGTAAATAATGAATCATTTCTATGCTTTAAACATGGAAATGGTCAAATTTAAAGATATTGAATGCGGGAACAAAATATTGGCAATCAGCAAAATAAAAACACCAATTTAAAAACCCATGATCATCTAACCTTAATTTACACTGGCCAATTTGTTTTGACGGATTATCTAAACCAGTTGTATTGACATTCCTTTTAAAACTATGAGTAAGTCAAGCTACAAGTTACATAAGAAATGATTCTGTTACTTAAAAATAATATTCTGCTTGTCCACATGCAGTTGGTAGGTTTATCCAGTTACCAGCTAACCTGAAAGACTGCAATGTTTTCCTGATTAAATCAAATATCAGTATTAGCAATGAAAATTTTTTAAATCAAAGCCATGAAAAACTGCCCCAAAGTTAGCATTTTACCTTTGGTGTGGACCAAATAAAATGTTCTGAAAGCGAGAAAGTGAAGGGAGTTGTGGTGTTATTCCTGCAAAACTGGAGAAGGCAGTGCTTTACGTCATGAAGCAGACGTTTAAAACATCCAGGCTGCCTCTGTCAAGGACCTGATTGCAAGCTTTACAGCTTGTAACAAGTGAAATGAGTAGAAAGGACCTGTCAGCATCGTTTCCACTCCCCTCACTTTGAGTAAGTGCCTGCCAAGCTCCATGAGGGGGATGTTTGGATGGCATGAGTAAGGTGTCTGAACATGTTGGTGACATGCTGGCCCAAATACAGCAATAAAGAGCCGTACTGAGGCAGTCAGGAGAAGGCGGGGTTTAAAAATTTGCCCCACGACATCAAAGAGGAAGCTGTGCTGGCACCTTCAAGTCAAAGAAAGCTGATGGATCTGCCATTGCCACTTTCCTGCACCACTCACTATCAAGAGGGCCAGCCGAGCCTGGGAAATGAGGTGTGTGCATGTGTGGGCATGCATGTGTGCGGTGAACGTGCGGACGTCATTATAGAGCTCGCTCTCAATACATAATGAGGAGCCTTATCAAGCGGAGGGCCACACGTTCAAGAGGCTGAGAACAAGAGCAGCGTTGCCTCTCAGCAGTTTAATTGTCCAAGGTCACCTTTTACTCAGAGACGCACTGTGCTGCCTCACAAAGAAAGAGGCTATTCATCATCATGTACTGCAGGAGATGTGGATTTATTTGGCAGATAAGAAAATGTGAGAGAGAGAGAGGCTCTCACAAACACACAAAAAGAGATTGTAGTAAAAAATTAGATGGGTGGAGAGAGGACTGGTGTTTGACATTGTTGTGGTGCAGGCGGGAGTGTGTGCACTTAAGTGTTTGTGCGTGTCAGTGCCAATCCACTACTCACCGTAGCCATGGGATCTCTTCATGTGGTGCTTCATGTTGCTCTTCTGCGTGAATCGGATGCTGCACACCTCGCACTTGAAGGGCTTCTTCCCCGTGTGTTTGACCATGTGAACCTGCAGGGCGCTCTTCTGGTTGAAGGCCTTGTCGCACTGCGCGCACTTGAAGGGGCGTTCGCCTGCAGCAAAACACATTTACCATTTATATACATCAATCTATTATCTATTACTGTCATGTTAATTGTCACACCTTGATATAATTACTATGAACAAGGGTCGTTAAAAGACCTTATTCTCAGCAGCCATTTTGACATGAAAAAATAGGCAAACACAGGTGTTACTAATGACATGATTTAAGGTTCTGCACCTAAACATTTAATTGATGTTATTAGTAACACCTATGTTTATCTGCTTTTTCGTGTCAAAATGGCAGCCCTGAAAACAATCTATTGCTGGCGCTTTTCAAGACTAAGACCGCATTTCCCATGATCCCTGTTGCTATTGCCCGCTTGGCGTTACTCTGTGTGTGTGTGCGTGTGTGAGTTTGTTTTGGAGAGCAAGAAGTGAAGATGCAACATCTGCCACTGCCAGACACGCTGAAAGCTTAAGCTCCATTTGCGCTGGAAAAACAGCACCCTGTTCCCGCTTTGAGCCATAAAGCGCTGCAGCAGATTTCCTGACAGATCCGACCCAGAGGCACTAACCGTAATGGTCTTGTTTATTATATTAATGTCTAAAAATGAATGTGGTAACAGGAAAATAAAGGCGACACAGATATGACAGTTATGTTTGTCATTCCTGACATTTTATCTGATATATTCTGATGTATTTTTAGACAAAAAAAGGCTCCATCCTGTTAAAAAATGCTAGCATGCCACTATGAACAGTATGACCGCATCAACCTTTTCCATTACGCTGGCGGGTTGAGTTTGTCCAGTAACTGATGCTGATTTTAGCAGTTGTACTGATGTCTAATATGAACACAGAATGGAAACCTATCTGCTTCTGATGATGTCAATTAAGGTGACATCCTG
>OMLF01011885.1:0-11013 GCA_900302615.1 Holocentrus rufus
AGAAGGGGTAGAAAGAGATAAGAGATAGAGATACAAAAAAGACAGAGAGGAGGAAACAAAGAGAAGAAAGCAAAGAGAGATGGAGAGAGAGGAAGGGACAGCGAGCGACAGATGTGCAGAGCAATTGTTAATAATTTGCGCTGGCTGTGTGTGTGTGTGTGTGAGCTCCCTGTTCTCAGAAGCAGTTGTTAGTCGTTTCCCTCCCATGCATTAGCAAAGCGACAAAACTCAGCTGTTGTTCGTCGGCGTCAGTGATGGGGAAGTGACGGTCACAGGTTTTTTTTTTTTTTAATCACCAACATACAAACATGATTCATGACTCGGTCTTCTTGCAGGTGCATGCAGCAAATTTTAGATGTGAAAAGTAAAAAAGTCAAAGATTTATTTTGCAAACTAGCAACAATTAGCCAGACAATATCCCACCAAGATCATGCAGGTCCTCTGAGAAGATCTGCCGGTCTACTAAGTTGTTCAAAACACAGCTAAAGCCTGGGAACATACTTAAATTACTGCTAGATTGGCTTTTATAATGGCTGCTTTATTAGTTTTTACATTACTCATTGATTTTAGCTCGATCTCTGCTTGGGTATATGCTTGATTTTTGTTGTCTGCTCTGTTGATCATGTTATCTTTTGCCTAGGCTCATGTTGTTTTAAATGTGCTATAGCAATAAATTTGACTTGACAAAAATCTTGCCAAAATACTCATTAACGCAAATGCATGGTGACAAACTGAAAAATGCAAGTGCACCAAACACAGAACATGAAAAAGAAGCAGAAAATAAAATGTTTGTCATGATTCATTTGTGTTAATAAATTGATTATTCTGGCTTAAGTTTTGTTGAGTTATTTTTTGGCAGCGGGCCGAAAATGTCTTGTGAAATTATTTTGAACAGTGACAATGAAAAAACAAGCGATCAATTAGCAATGCAGTGTTTTCAATGGGTTCTAATGATGAAAAGAAAATAAGTTTACAAACACAAAGGTTTTGCTCAGACCAGGTCAGGATTGTACTTTAAATCTAGCTAAATCTATATCTATATCTAGCTCTATTTTTACATCCTGCTACATCTGCCTGAAACAGAGCACAACTCCACCGCACTTTTATTATATGGGAACCATATGTATTTTCTGACGACATACTGAGAAATGATTTTGATTGCCATGGCATTATTAGAGAAGCTCTGTCTTTAGCAGTGTGTGGTAACTGAATGTATGCTGGAAATTTTTTGCTGCAGCAGCTAAGTGACTCCGCTAATCAGCTGGTGGGGTCAGTCTGTCAGCTGCAAGTATTTCAAGGAGCCCCACAGTGCATACAGAGCTGCAGAGTATACAATATCTGCCTATAGACAATACCCACTAGTTTCTGTGGCAGCCACCCTGATATTTTAGCTCATATGGTGCAGCAGGAGACTTTAGTGCTCTAATCCAGAATGCAGCAAGCATAGATTGTTTAGATTATGCTATTATGCTACCAAAATGAATGTTTTACTTTGCATTGATGTTGCATGCAAGCAAGAATAGACTAAAACGCAGGCTGGAAACTAGCTGGGAGGCCGGGCCATGCAGCGCACAGAGATCATATGTGATCAAACGGATTTCCTGGTCTTTCACATGCCCGCGGTCTCTTAAATGCAGGAGCCCCGGTCATGCCCCCCCTGCTGCTCCTTTTACACATGCACGTGTGCTGACCCGAACACTGAAGCTCGCGGCCCACCGGGAGCGTGCAAGGCGGCGCGGGGAACGTTCTCCAAGTCCGGGGGCTTTTATCATTCGCTGCGCTGACACTGACTCATGTAAAACACGGCGTGCGGTTGGGGCAGCGAGTTCCATATGGTATCGCATTTTCATTTATTTAGCATTTTGCCATTAGTCGTCGGCATATGGCAAAATTAAATCGCGGCGGTGTGTAATCCCCTTGCCAATCCTGTGTCTGTAATACATCTTCACTTCATCATGGGGACAGTCTGATATCATTTTTTTTTTCTCTTGGGTCGTGCCAGAATCTCTATTCTCTTTTTCTATTTATTTTTGCTCCATTGTTTAATTTAAAATGGTTCCTTATGCAGTCACAGCGCGATAATATTCTGCAGTCCCGTTTGTGTGCCTGCCTGTCTATCTCCTCGGAGAGGTAGGGAAGCTTTTGACCCAGTCTAGTGCTTCAGCTCATATAACCAGCAGACTAAACAGGGAGAGAATAACAATGATGCACAAAGCCTATCTTCTGTGTGTTTGTGTGCCTCTTGTGTGAGAGAGGGCGAGCGACTAAGTGACAGAGAGAGAGAGAGGGATTGGTAGGCAGAGGTGCAAGGCCTTGAATATCCACTTAAGTCTCATGAAAATGAAAATTGTTCTCAACAGAAAATGTGTCACCCACTCAAAGCTCTCAAAGAACCTACATCATAGATCCTCTCTCCGCTCTGTTTTTCAGGGCTAGAAGCAACTAAGACCTGAATTGCCAGCCATATGTTGTTTTTTTTTCCTCCTCCCTCGGCTGAGCAGAGCGGCAGACTTCAGACTGCAGTTACTTGATGATCGCTGACATTGAGAGAGCCCTGCTCAGTGGCCCCGGCGACCCCAAGCCTTAAATCTCCAAACGAGAGGCGAAAGAAAAAAAAAAAAAAAAGAAGAAGCATTTTATGACATCGCACTTCAGTGAGCACCGCAGAAGAGAAAAATAAGTATCAATTTTATGAGGGGCTCTAAATCAGGGCGGGTTTGCAGAGACGACTTTATCGTTCAATCTTGCCGCCTGCTCTGAGGTGTTACCGGGGTTAGACACGCGAGCGACGAGCACGCCCGCCTCGCAATAACAATAATCATCTAGCTAAGCCCGCGGCTCACGACCTGTAAAATGATTAAGGAGAGGATAGTGACAGAAAGATTCTCGGAGAGGTTCCCGGAGGCGCTGCGTGGTGAATTTGCGGGCCTTCATTAGATGGACTGTCTGTCCGAGCGTGCGGAATCCAGAGTGGAGATGATGAAAGGGTGTGAGGGGGTAATGGGAAAACTCCAAACTCATTGGCGGTGTTTACACAAGCTGTCTACCATGAAGAGAAGGGCCACGGCCCTCTCTGTCCCGAGATGAACAAAAAAATCATCTTCACTGTCTGTTTCATTATGGAGAATCATTTCTCCCGAATCAGAGCAGATAAATCATTTAGAGAAAGATGAGGGAGGGGGGTTTGGGAGGAGGTTGAGTGTGTGTGTGTGTGTGTGTGTATAAATTACAGCACCTTTGTGTGCATGTGTTATAATGCCTCTGTGTTACTGTCTTTATCTGCCAGTGTCTGCTAGACTGCAAGCTGCCGTGTACGTGTTTATGTGTAGGTGTGTTTCAACACCCGTGTGTGTGCATGTGTCTGTTTGTGTGACTGTCAACTTGAGAGCCAGCAGAAGGCATGAAGGAGCGGATGGTTATTTCTGTAGTGCGGGGTCTCGCCCGAGGACGCATGATTAAGACGCTGAATCAGACTCCCTGTTCAAACATCACAGTAGAATCATGCAACTTTAACTTCTTCCTACTCGTCGACACAAACAAGTTCGACATGACTCCATCCAACATTAATCAGGCCCTCCAGGAAACTGGGATAATGCAAGAGAGGATTTTTTTTTTCTTTTTTTTTTGTGCAAAATAAACAGTTTCCCATATTGCAAGGTCTTACAAATTTGGCCAATCGCTGTGCTTTTACAGCATAAAACTCTCCTCGACATTTCAGGAGTGACGAAGGCTGCAACATTTTTTTTTTTTTTTTTACAAATCATCAGTTTAATCCAATTACCGGTTTGAAGAAAGCACACAGATACAAAGCAAGAGGGATAATTGCAACCATGTACAATTCGACCTGACAATTCTTATTAATCCTCACTTTGGCTGCAAACACAGGGAGCATCGCACATTGCCTTGTAATTTTCATTGTAATTTTCCTAAAAAGCTGCAAAAAAATACTCAAACCAAAGTGCTTTGAATTGCAGATTTTCCAGAAAAAACACCTCTGAAAATTAATTAGACTTTTCTCCCCTTCATATTTCTCTTGTGACCCTCATCCAACTTTGAGTCCCGAAGCTCTTTCATAACTTAAACTTGGATTCTCAGAGAAGAATTAATGTATTTCAATCCAATTTGCTATATTAAAGCTGTTTAAAAATGCTATTGGCAATTTATCAATCAGCATTTCAACAAAACACTTATGACGCCCCCAAACTTACAATTTTGTGATCATAAAATGATCTGTAATATCACAATATAAACATGTCCTCACACTCCACATTTATTAAGTATTCTCATTCCATACATTTTCTTTTGAAGGCGTGCCAGCTGCAACTGTATGAAATTTCAAAACAAAACTCATTGCATTCTTTTAAAACTATCTCCAGAGGCTACCACCCCCTCTGGCAGCAAGTTTAAAATGTCTAATGTAATCCCTTACCAAAGGACATGTTTTCTTTGATTCTCTCTCCTCTCTGCACACCAAAAAGACATTCTTGTTGTTTGGAAAGAAAGAAAAATAGGCACCGCTCAAAATCCCCGAAATCTGGTATGTTGTGCGTTTGTTTTTTCTCCCCTGGAAAAGTCTTTGTGTTTTGCTACAGTTAATACCCGGTGACATTGAGGCACAAGAGCAAAAGATCCAAGAAGCAAGCAGGATGGTTGTGGCTGCTTTTCTTTAAAAGGCACAGTTCACCCAAAATTGAAAATTCGGTCACTCACCCCCAGGTCAGCCAAACCTCTGAAGTTCATACAACCACCAAACACACGTCATGTTAACCCCTGCAGCTCCGTCTCAACCTTTCTTGTCCCTTTTCGAGAACATGTCAGAATGCACCATGGGCTTTGCTGCAACAGATGCAAGCAGAGGATGTTTGGAGTAATTTGATGGAAATTTTATGCTTTCTTGAAGCTGCACTAAGACCCTATCAATGTTAACTTCAGTTTGGGTGAAGGCTGAGCTGTGGTGTTTGGAGATCCTACCAAGTTTTTTTTAATATTGGCATGAGTAGATAATGAGTGAATTTCAATTTTGGGGTGAGGTATTCCATGTTTTTTTTTCTGCTAGCCCAAGCCTGACCATCAGGCATGCACTATGAAACTGTGTCAGACAAGGAAAAACATGAGAAAAGTTTTACCCCAGAAAGATCAAATGTGGAGCAGCTGTAAAACGGAGGTGAGAGAAGCAGTTTTGTAACTCCATGGATGTTGGTTCAAATCCCCAGGCCCGAGAGGAAAATGTGGGTGGGAATGTGAATGAGTTCAACAACTGTGATTGAAATGACCTTTAGCTAGGTATTGAGTTTCCAGGTCTGAATCTGTGGAACTGTGTAAAAGTGAGGCAGGATGGTGCAGAAGAAGAGCATGAAAGTTCAGCCAATTTTCACTGTGGTGGTAAAAATGCATTCAGTGGCTATGGAAAGTATTCCTCCACACTTAGTTGCATCATAGGCTTAATTTAAAATACATTTTTTTTTGCCATCAATCTACAAATAGTATTTCATGATGACAAATTAAATACATTTTTTAGAGATGTATTAAAATAACTTAAGTCTCATTTATATTGGCATTCAGACCCAAACAGAGCCCAGGTGCATCTTGCTTCCGTTGATCTTTCTTGAGTGGCCTCTGCAGCTGAAATGCAGTCCATCTGTGCTTGTGACAGGTTCAGTTGATTGGACATGATTTAGAAAGGCACACAGCTCTCCATAAAAGGTCCCACAGTTCCCAGTGCATATTCGACCACAAACCAAGCCGTGAAGTCCACCAAGCTCTCTGAGATAGAACTGTGTCACGGTGTGGAGGGTTTAAAAAAAAAAAAAAAAACACTAAAGCACTGAAAGCCTCTCAGCATCACAGTGGGCCCCATCACTCTGACATGGACTCTTCTCAGAACTGGCCATCCAGTTAGATTCAGTAACCAAAAGGGACTTGGTCAGGGTGGTGACCAAGACCCCAGTGTCCACTCCAATATAGCTTTAGAGTTCTTGTGCGAAGATGGGGGGACGTGCCAGAAGGCCAAACAACTCTGCAGCACTCCATCAGTGGCTTCTTCATGGTAGAGAGGCTAGATGGCTTTTACTCAAGAGTGTAAAAGGCTTATGAAAGCATGCCTGGAGTTTACCAAATGGCATTTAAACGGCTCTAAGACCAGGAGGGAAGAGATTCTCTGGTCTGGTGAAACAAAAATTTCACTCCTTGGCCTGAATCCTAAGCAGCAAGTCTGTCGAAATTCAGATACTTCTCAACACTCAGATAATACCGTCTCTCTACAGTGAAGCATGGTGATGGCAGCATCATGCTGTTTGTTTTTCAGTGGGAAAGACTGGAAGACTGGTCTGGGTCGGGGGAATGAATAACGGGACCAAATACATGGAGGTCTGTGACAGCTGCTCCAGATCGCACACAACCTTGGACTAAAGTATAGATTCACCTTTCGACATGACTACAACCTGAGGCGCGCGGCTAAAATAACACTGTAGCGGCTTTAGGTCAAGCCTCTGAAAGCCCCTGAGTGGCCCAGCTGAAGCCCAGACTTGAACCCTATTGAAAATTTATGGAGAAACGTGATGAACCCAGTTCACCGGCGTTCCTCATCCAATCTGACAGAGCTTGAGAGGATCTGCAAGGAAGAATGGGGGAGAAACTGCCCGAATCCAAGGGTGTGCAAAGCTGGTAGTGGCATAAACCATAAAGACTCCCTGCTGTAATCACTGCCACAGGCGCTTCTATAAAGTAGTGAATAAAAGGTCTGAATACTTATGTAAATGAGATTTCTTTTTTCTCTAATTTCTAAAAACATATTTTTGCCTTGTCATTATATTACACTTAGACTGATGGCGAAAAAATAATCCATTTTAAATTAAGTCCATAACAAAGTGTGGAAAAAGTGAAGGAGTGTGAAGACTCTCCAAAGACACTCACTCTCTTTCTTCCCCTCCTTCTCACTTTCTCTGAACATGATGCATAAATATCCACTTCCTCACTTTCTGTTTGTATTTATTTCCTGCTTTAGGTGTATTTTATTCTATTTTCCTCACTTTCCACTTCATGACACGTCTTCCTTGTTGAGCTTTGTTGTCACGTAAGTTCTGTTACCCAATTAAGCTGCACTTTTTTCTTGTCATCTTTTTGTTTGTTTTTGTTTTGAGGTATAAACTCTGTTTTGTTTTTCTAATCTCTCACACATTCTGTGATTTGTTTTTACTTATGTTCATGTTCGTCATTTTTATATGTGCAAATGAATTAACTGCAGCGCCCACGCACATGAGTTATTGATCCTCGTGGGGAAATTTCGTCCTCTGCATTTGACCCATCCATTAGGAGCGGTGGGCAGCCACAGTGCATCGCCCAGGGGACCAACTCAAACAGCCAGATCCTCGGTCAAGGGCACTGACCTATCATACATGTCTTTTGATTTGTGCAGGGAAACTGGAGCACTTAGAGGAAACCCACGCAAACACGGGGAGAACATGCAAAATCCCAGGCCAGCCTGGATTATGAACCCAGGACCTTTTTTTTGCTGTGAGGAAACAGTGCTAAATACTGCTGCCTGCATACATAGAATAATACAAGAAATTGCCACAGCATATACATGATCTGATATATACACACAGGCAGAAGTGTAAACCTTGCTTCCCCAATCCCTTCCCATGCACATACACAAACAAGCATAAAGACAAAAGCACATGCAAACATAACCTCGCCCTTCTCTCATTGCTTCACATGGCCAATGAAGACAGAGGGAAAACCAAAGCAATATGGAGCAGACGGCCATCTCCTCCACTTATGGACCATATTAACCTTTCCACAGATGTCAGTATATAATAGGTGGTACCGTGCGCCGCATGCTGGCATTTGTCTTGGGCAAGGCGGTGGGGTCTTCCCGCTAAATGCCACCAATAATGAAGCTGCTCCTTCTCTTTTGCTTGTGCCTGCTCTAATCTGCAAATAATAACCCTCCAGAGTGTGTGTATGAATGTCTGCATGCATGGGAAGGGGAGGGGGGGCCGGCGGGAGGAGGTGATGTGCGTTTGTTGGAAGGAATGCGTGAGCGTGGGTCATCGCAATACATGCATTCCTCCGAAATGTTCGTGGTCTGATGTTAATGTCATTCGTAGTTCAATTCCAACATCGCCTTGCAAAGTGAAAAATCAGAAATCTACAACGTACTTCAAAAGTCTCGGCTGTGGTCAATGTCTTCATCAGTCTCCACCTCCATGCACCTCCATTTTGAGCTCTACTGCATCTGCAACATTCCCTGCCCGCCGTACGAAAAGTTATCTTGATGTTGGAATTGGTGGATCGATTCGGTTCCCAGCCCCTTGCCTCATCCTTCTAACTGTCTATTGAAACATCTTTTCATATCTAGGTGAAGTATTGATCCTTCAAAACTCTGCACCCAGCCTCTGAAGTCTCCGCTTGCGTGTTTGAGCACTTCTGAAGCCAGTTTGCTTTGCTTGGGTGGATAGATGGATGGTGGATTGTGAAGGAGAAAAGACAAGTGGCCCTCAGCGGCTGTGTTTCCAAAGGTGGTTCATTTGCTTAAAAAATTTTTCATCAAGATGAACATACACCCTCAATGCATTTTTTATGACTTCAGCTGTGTCAAGCATGCAAAGCACCCTAGGGGTTGGAAGGTTTGAGAGGAAAATCAAAGGCATGTGACTGTAATTTTGAAATGTAATCACAGATGTGTTTACAGTTCTTGATATAAAGCAGCAAAAAATATAAGATTTCTTGATTGAAACTTCAACAGGGAGCCTAATGTGGGAGAAGAATTTGTCAATTGCCTTCCCTGTCAACAATTAATTAAAAGTTACAGCTTTTAGCTGTTACTGTCAAAATTTACTCATCATGCATTATTTACCAAAATAACATGAGCATTATCATAAAGTGTGTGTGTGCGTGCATGTGTGTGCATATGAAGCAAGATTTTTTTAATTCATTAATTTATTTTTTCACTTTGTACAATGATTTTTTAAGAATAGGTTTTATTTTTTCTTGGAATGGTATATTATTAATTTTTGCACATTTTGTAGATATACAGCATATGCAACTTTGTGTGCGTCCATGACTGTATGGATGTGTGTGTGCATGTCTTTGTCACTGTTTAGGTGCATGCATGTGCCTGTATTGAGTTTGGATCTGCATGTGTGTGTCTGTGACTATGTATAAATGTGTGTGGACATGATTGCATATGTGAATTCAGTACATGTGCTCACATGTTTGTGGCCTCGACTCTGGGGAGCCGTGAAAGAACAGTAAAAATATCTGGTGAAGGTCTTTTCATTATCAGCCACTCTCTCATCTGCAGCCTCTCGCTGTCCTGCTCCCTGGTTGCTAAGCTCTATCGACCAGTCAGAGCAGAGGAGAGGACCCTGCGGGCCTGACCAAGCACCGCACAGACAGTAAATAGACCAATGCTGCTTCATACGAGGAGGATCAGCCCCAAAAATACCACATGCAGGCAACACACAATGTTCTCTGTTGCAGTATGGCACAGTAAAAGTTCAAGAGGTGATTCAGCTAAAAATGTACTCATAGTGCAGTAAGGAGCCTTGGATTAAAACGTCCCCAAAATGGCCAGTGGGCATATTTTGATTCATACACAAATCAGCATTGAAAGGACGTACAAACACAGCTCACTGCTCCCGGCATCTTTGCAATGATTCACAAGGAATAATCCACAAGATTTCGGTTTAAATAAATGTATGTTTTGCTATTCTTTTTCGCTGATTGATACTGTATGTCATTGATTCAGCATTTACACAATTGCTGAAAGCTTTTATACTTTAGGTAGGTCCTTCCCAGGAAAAATCCTCTGCAGTGCAGGAAGTGATGCGTATAATATTTCTGGCAGCAGTAACAACTGTTTGCTTGGGAAAAAAAACAAGAAGAGGAACTGGGTTGTTAGTATGAGCAGTAATAGCTCCATGGCTGAACCAACACAGAAAATAGTGTTACCGGTAAAAATTGACATTCATCAGTGGAAAACTCACGGAAACAGATGTCTAACCACTGGAAACACTGTTTGATTGCCAAGTGAAAACACTGCAGAATTTTGCAGATTACCCCTTTAACATACTAAAAGATTTATCTCAATGAAGAAAAGTAAGACAGAGAAGAACAAAATGAGAACACTCATCTAATCTAACACTCGTCTTAACAAATAGAATATTTATAGATTAGAATAAAATAGAAACTCGGTGCAATCATTTTCAGGTGTCCAAAATGAGTTATTTCAGATACTTCCTGGTAGAACATTGAAAGATCTATTGCCAGGTTAAAAATACACTTCCGGTAAGAAAGCTGTGGAAATTTTAGCCTGTGTTGCATAACAAGTGAAATCTCATTCCAAGATATAAAACTGAATCTCCAAATCACTCCGTTTCTGCTTTTAAATGGCTGTGGGCACAGTCTGGCACCAAAGTGGCACATTCAACTCATCAGTCGACACAATACAATTTGCTGAATGACCAAAAAAAGGAAAGAAAGAAAAAAACTCCTGTATAATTCAATATTTGGTGTGTAACAAGATGAGAAAGTAA
The DNA here is from genome assembly GCA_900302615.1 of Holocentrus rufus. NCBI lineage: Eukaryota > Metazoa > Chordata > Actinopteri > Holocentriformes > Holocentridae > Holocentrus > Holocentrus rufus. The sequence goes on from OMLF01011885.1 coordinate 10,539, forward strand.
GGGAACAGCATTGTGCAATTAGCAATCACACTAGCTGCTTCTCACATCATCTGGCACCTCTAATATAACAGCTTGAGAAAAAGAGGGAGAGACAGAGATAATGAGACACAGTGAGTGAAGGGCAGAGAGAGTGAAGGAAAATATGCAGTTTTAGTGTAAAAATAGACCATTAAAGACTGCAGGACTGTGTCACATTACTGTACAGCCATAATATTTAAGTACAGAACTGCGGCAGATGCAGGAGTTCACTCCCAGGGCATCGCCGTCTTTTTAGTTCAGCCAAACAGGAAGTATTAAGAGGCGATAATCTAACACTACATGCCAGCCCAGGCGCTGATTTCTGTGTGGACGTGCGTGGCTCTTCCCCTCCTGCTGGCTTCTTTGTGGTGGAGTGACGACCCCCCCCCCTTGAAAACTCACTTGTTTTCTCAGGAATTAGCCTCATTCACATCATACTCTCACACCCCCTCTCCCA
>OMLF01011885.1:11033-34263 GCA_900302615.1 Holocentrus rufus
CTCCCACATCTTCCTACTCGCTCTCATCAAAAACATCCTTTTCTGTTCCCTTAGATCTCACTTTCAGCTGTTTTCCCAGCTCTTTTCTCATGTGATCGCTCCATGGTAACAAGAATTTTGTCAGAGCACCAAAGCGCTGACCCCTGGACTACTTGCCGCATGTCTATTTTGCTTTGAAAAGATGCTAAACTAGAATTTGAAGCTAGGATTTGGACAGAAGGTCACTGAAATGCCTAAAATGTAACTGTAAAATGTTCGAATTTATCTTTTGAAGGAAAATCCCGGCAGTAAAACACATGAACACTATTTAAAACTTTGGGTGGGCAATTGACAGTGTGTTTCTGGAGCTATTTTGTTGTTTGATGCTTAATTTTTGTTATTCTGCAGCTAACTAGACAAAAGTAAATCCACAGACGTCACTGCAACATATTCTCATCACAGCTGCAATGCTAAATAATCGGAAAAAAAAATCTAAAACACAAACATTAGAAATATTGTAAGGTGTCAATGTCAACCCCCAGAACTGAATCAGACTTAACGATTTGCAGCAATGTTAAACAAACAGGGAGAAATCCTGCGTAGAAAAAGGGAGAGCTCACTTCTTACTCCCATCAAGCTCCATTAAAGCTGCAGCTGCTCTGTATGTGTTACATCCAATTACACCCAACACCTTGGCATTTTACTCCACCACTACATAATCTTGTAGCCACATTTTACATTAAAATTTTAGGCATTCAGCTGCTGATCTTGTTCAGACTAATTTACGGTGACTGAGTAGTGTTTAGAGTCTCAATTAAGAATATTTGGACAGGACACTTTGGCTGGTTTAGTGGATAGAAGGTGTGACATTCCAGTCCTGGATGACCTCTCTAACCACTGGGTGTCCTGGCCCACCAAACGCCAAACTTGTTCTACATATTGAGCATTAGAATATGTTTTCTGGAGCAAAAGATTTACCAGCATGAAGGCAGGGAAATGTGGACAAGGAGAGTACATGAGCACATAAGCATCCTCAAGTTTTTCGTCAATTTGCGTAAAGCTGAGGAAGGTTATCTACCAAGTGGACTGTGAGCTAGACCTGGAGGTCAATCCAAGAAAGAATAAATCCTTCAATTCCAAGCCGTGGAAGTCAAGTTTCGATTCCAAACCTGCAGAGTTTGATTTAAAAAAAAAAAAAAAAAAGTAGATCCGCTGCATATGCATTTAAAGCTATAGAGCTATAGGGTAAGTAATTTCAGAGGAATTGGCAAGAATACAAAAGTAAAAAAAAAAAAACAAGCAGAAATCACACCCTCCTCTCTGTTCCTTGCACAGGGCTATCCAAATTGGTGAGAAATGAGCAGGAATTTTGAAATTCACCCTCCCTCTCTGCAAATAAAATCCCAGACTTTATGGCTCAAGTTTGTTTTTCTAATCACTGCGGCTCTCTTGACTGTTGCTAGGCAAATTTGAGCCACAAATTCATGAGGCCCAGCTCACTCTCATGACTTCAAGCTATAGTACAGAACTTGAAAAGTGTGTTTTCCAAGCAGCATTTTATTTGCTGCTATAAAACAGAGTTAGAGTGGAACATTCAGTACTACAGATTTAATTATATACTAAAGCACTATGCATTTTACATTTATTTTGCTTGCACCGCTCAGAACTTTGTTTTAATTTTTGGAATTGAGAAAAATCTTGCATGTATCTGAGTCTTGGAACTGACCCCACTGAGTCCACAGACTTGGTATCGGAATGGGTTACAAACATTTCTGGAGTCACACAGCCGTGCCGTGGCCGACAGTAGCAGACTGTATTAGCGGGCAGCTCCTAGCTGTGAATGTGTGCAACAGCATTTACCAGGGCGTTGTTGCAAGAGCAAGTGTGCTTAAAGATAACCTAACCTTGGTAAACTAATAGTAAAATAAGTGCAAGAAAAACTAGTTGATGTTGCTCCAACCACCAGGCTGTCCATTATTACTGTCCTGTGGCAGTGAAGGGGTAGCCAGCTGGCTACAGACTTCGACAATAAACAAACACAACATTGTCTGGCTTGAACAAACAACCTGCAGTTTCCCCCAGAGCCAACTTTTCCTCCCCAGCGATGATGAATATTCTCTGTCTCCCGCAGTCATATTTTTCTGTTGGCTGTGGCAGGTTTTTTGGCTGCAGGACCGGATATTGATAAAGCTGGAACAGGATTTGCTGCACTGTATAATGTGGCTATCGCTCAGCGGTGTGTGAGGAATGTTCTGCACCACTGTGAATATAGATATCCAACCTCCGGCTTTGACACAGAGGGTGACTGAGGTTTATGTGTAAACAGCGAAGCGAGAGGGGCGTGTGTGTATGTGTGTGTTAGTCAATAATCACTAATCTCATGCTGTCTGACCTCTGAGCCAGCCTGTGAAAAAACACAGACGCATACGCCATCCACACTCACCCACATAGCCGCGCATGGATGTGCACGTCCACACACACACACTCACACACACACACACAGAACAATAGCAGAGAGACCTGTGTCCCAGCTCATACTGTTCTATTTGAGCTATTTTCTCGTCTAATCCCAGTGTGTATGCTGCGCTCCATTTCAACTGGCAGTAATGAGCTGTGGCTGGACCCTGCTGTGCGTGTGTGTGTTTGTGTGTGTAAGAGTATCCTGCAGTGAGGTCTACAACGTAAACCATGCAGAGTGCAGAGACTCATAGAGCACAACTCAGCATAGTGCCACCTTGCTGTGATGTGTGTTTGTGTGGCAAAATAGGAATGTGTTTTACCACTCCTCCTTTGCCTCATTGAGTCCCTCTCTCACACACACACACACACACACACACACACGGTGGCAGATATATATATGCAATGTTCTCCCGATATTAATTCAAGAGTGCTGAGCCACAATCACCGCAGAAAGAACATTGCTACAGCTGCAGGAGGTTATATAACAAAAAAATAAACAGAATAATTTAGTTAGATTTTCACCCAGAACAAAAGCTCAAGTAATACAAGGCTAATGTTTTGAATAAGGGCTTGTTTCATAATAAAGTCTCCAAATATGAACAGTGCACTCAACAGGTTTTGTGCTGAGACCTGAAAATAAATGGGACCCCAAGCTTGAAGAGGTACAAAAACAGAGGAAAAAAAACAAAACAAAACAAAAGTATGCCAAATCACACCTTCAAAAAAATAAAAATAGAAAAAAAACAAAAATGGAGTTTTGGAGGAGTCTGTCATATTGAGGGCTCCGCAGTGATTTGAATAGGAATGCAGTGTACAACAGCTGAACTTGAAACAGCTTGGAAAATAACACAAATAGACCCTGAAGTGCTGAAGATAGAGGCCAAAGTGCTGTAATAACAGGGCACTTCTAACCTAGTACATTTGATTCTGTTATTGTCGAACTCTGGAAAAATACAGCAATGTTCTGTAGCGATGGGCTGTAGCGCTGCAGTAGTTAAGCATTGCAATAATGGCGAGAGATCAATCTATAACTAATTTAATGTTTAATTTAATGTTCCAAAATCGAGTCAAGGTCCCAGAAGAGTGGATTCTCCAAAAGCTCAGTTTAGTCCTCTTCCGTAACTCCACAGAAAACCAGTTTGAGTTAATCCATTTAGGAAAAATGAAATTGAATTTCACACAGGCCGTGAAAGTTAGTCCACAAAAAGTCAGTAGATACACTTCTTCATGCTTAGTGGCTAAATTACAACTTTGCACTGCTGAAAGGTGAGTTTTCGATCTTTAAAGTTACAGTGAAATAAAAACAAATTTACTTTTTCAACGTGTTAGCTAATTTTCCATGCAAGAATATTTGCCTACATATGGCAAATAATTTTGATTTTGTTTGTATTTTCAAAATCCCAATAGTTCTACATACTGGAGAACATTGAATCTTCACTAGTGACATCATGCTGAACCAATGAATGTGAACAAAAACTTAGATAGATAGAACATCACATTTTTGATCATTCATGCCCCTCTCATCAAATAAAACTGCCTGTCTCTCTCTGTCTAATTGATGTCCCATTGATTTCTACTTTTAAAAGATACTTCTCCACATTAAGCCCCGCCCCAAACAACCTGTTTCAACAGGAAATCTGTCAGATTAAGGAACCAAGAGGCTCTCAAAATGCTCTGTTCATTCAGTATGTCTAGACTTTAATTTTCCTTATTTACTCTCACTCTCTATAACTAAGAGGCTACAAATGACAAAAGTGCAAAGACTATCCTTTTGTGAATACAGATCACATAAAACATCTGAATGGTATCCTATGACTGCATTCAGTAAAACATAGCATGCAAGTTACAGGTGGAAGATGTCGAACAAGAGAAAGAAAAGGAAGAACAACAGCTGCAATAAGACAACAGTGATGATAATGGTGACAATAATAATGATGATTACAGTGGATAATTGGAGTTTGACTGTTTGCGATTTCCTCTAGAAACCTATAAATTTGCTCCGTAACACCTCAGCAGTGATTACAGGTACAAAATAGGTGATATAACGAACAAAACACATATCAGTCACCTTCCACTTGAAAAAATGCTGCCAGTGTTTACAAGCAAGCAAACAGCTGTTAAGTCACCTCTCTAACCTCAAACCCAACCTGCTCTCTGTAACACATTATGTATTCATAGTGCATCTCATGTCTTCTAATGAAAAACATGTACAGTAGATATAATGTAGCACAGCAGTGGTCTTGGACTAAATAAATATTTAATAACATATTACACTTAATGGCTGACTGGCTGCTCGCTGATGAGCTGCTGGAACGTGTAGCGTAACGAGCTGTTAGCTGAGATCTCCCTATTCACTTTTTCCCGTCTCTGATCACCCAGACTAGCTAAAACCATTACATTATGCATGAAAGGGTTCAATGAAAAGCTGCAAATTGCTCCAAAACAGAGATGTTGCTTTACTAATGGTGGGATTTATTAAGTTTAATAGTGCAGTTTTTCCCCATGCTATGGTCAGTCTGAGAATTGCCAATACAGGTTAATGACAAGCTGCTATAAATATATAATAAAATCGAATCATCTTGATTTTAATTGTGTTTGGAGAGATAATTAGAAATAGTTCAGTTGGAATTGAAGACTTTGATTCTTAAATGATTTATCCACCATTTGGCAAATGACTGCATGCATGAAAGTAAAACTTGCAGCTGGGTATTATTCATGTTTTTTTCTGCACTTACAAAATGGTCACATTTTAGAGGAAGAAATTATCAGTTTCTTGTTGTTGTTTTTATATACTGAGCAGTGATGGAGCTCTGTATTTTCCAATTAAAACATTTAATTACAATACAAGGAAAATATTGCTCAACCCCATTTATACGCTTGCCAGTTGCGAGGATGTTGGCTAACAAACCGTCTAGATTACTAGTTCGCAACGGCCAAGAAAACCAACAATAGTGACCAGCCCAGGCTGTTGGGAACAATACCAGACACTTGCAAACAAAAGCACAGAAAAACAGTTGCCACATTATCAAATTCTGAAATGAAAACTGAAATTAAATCAATGAAAAACAAAATCAAATCACCAAAAACAGACCAGCTCACCACCACAACATAGTAATAATGTTACATACACTGAGAATAAAGAAGACAAATAAACAATACCCCACACCAAAATAAAACAATGTAATGTCATAAAATAACATGACTTCCCCTATTAAGAGATGAGGTAGGTTGAAATGGATCTTCTACCAGCTAACAAAATCCAATTTGAATTGGAGCAAAATGTCAAATGGATAAAGCCATCTTCAAAAGCAACAGCGCATCAGATGCAGCGCTTATACAGGCCGTCGGCTGGCTTCATATCACAGACAGTTCAAACAATGCAGTTCAACAAGGACCAAACGGAAATCCCTATCAGTACATGTGCATTTTTGCTCAAAGGAATTCTTAATTTTGTCATGCGATGCTGCAGCTACTACAAGAGATTGCAGAGAAGCCCTCTGCAAAGTCTATTTTTGTTGCGCCATACGTTGATTTGCATCTGTCCTGAAGTCTGCAAAACTGAATGAAAAGATTTTAAAAAATGCAACTGATCCAAGCTGACATAAAATAATCTTCAAGTTAACTTTGACCATATATTGTCTGAAAATGGGCTGTATTCCTATTGGACCGCAGCATATCACTCTTTTTTAAAGTTAAGCTGTGTGTGCAAGTGTGTGTGCATGCATGTGTTTATACTGTGCCAAGGACAAGGTGTCTGTCACCCACTGGGATGAAATCATTGCTTGCTCGCCTGTAAGTAAAACCCTCAGCAATGAAGCAACAAGCTTCATAGCTTTACCCACTGACTGATTCTGTGCTCGGTCACAGAGAGGGATAAAGCGAAGGTCTCCATGGCTACTTGGACTGCTGTCATCTTCAATCCTGTGACCTTTTTACACACTGACGATCAATAACGCTGCGGTTTAGTATCCTCGGTAAATAAGGGAATAGAAGACACCTGACAGGAATAATTGCTGACATTTCTCGGGCAGGTTTCTTAGGCAGCCCGTGATGGTCTTGGCTTCGGAAGACAGCGGGGACTTTCGTGAGAAACTTCCAGCAGATTTCTCTCTTCTCGGCCCGCTCCAAAAATGCGATGCCAGGCCAGACACGGCAAACTTTCCGCTCATCTGCGGGTTTATTAGAGTTTGGAGGAGGGTGTTGATAAAGCGACAAAACACAGACGCAGAAGCATAGATGATGATCTTAGACTTGACAATTAACATTTTCTCACAAACTAATCAGCCGTGTTAGGAAGCAACACGCCAAATGAAAAGACGCTAATAAATATAGCCATGCTACCCTTCTGTTTTAGACCAAAGGGCTTCAGATGGAGCCTGGACTTATTAAAACTCCTGTCACGGGCTGTCTTGGAGCAAGCGAGGCAAACCCTTGGCAGAGGAGTAGGGGTTGCCTTGGTGAGGCTCCGTTTGAAGTTGTGAACTCCTAATTTGTTTTCCGTCTTTGGCTGCCAAGACGAGCCTTTTCAAGATGCCTTTTCAAGCTTTTCACGGGAGAGGTTGCTTCGCCGCAGATGCCAGGCATAGGAGAAGGTGTAGCAGAGGGGCAAAGGATGGAGAGACAGTGGATGATGGGATGAGGGGGATGAGGCATTTTGGAGAATTAAGTGAGCATGTACAGTTGGGACGGCTTGAGACACAAATGGTGTGGTATTTGAGACAGTCTGTACAGGCGAGAGAGGTGAGAAACTGACGGAGGGAAGGAGAGAGTGGAAGTGGAGCACATGACAGCTGTAGAGGAAAAAGTGAAAGAAGCAACTGAAAGAGTTCTTCATGACAATGGAGGAACTCTCTTTTTTTCATCTTTTTGATCGAAAGGGTGCTCTACTGACAGTGCTGAGATTGTATTTGACTGCCGAAGCCGAAGAGCACCAAGCTTCAGCTGAGTTTGCACTAAAAAAGAGTAACAAGAGCCACAACTTGTGCATCCCTTGGTTGCTGTTAAATGACTGGTAAACTAAAATTTGTAATTTTCCATTCATATGTTTTTTATTGTCATCATTGGGTTTAAAGAGCATCATGAAACTGCAAGAATCTGAAGTCCTTTTTATGGAGGGAGAGCCGATTTCCCATGAGTCAAACCAGTGGTTTGGTTGGGGGGATTGAAAGCTAATTTCACACACAGCAGCTGGGGCGATCCAATCAGTACATGACTTTTTGATTGACTCTTAGACTACACCTGCTGTTCTCTTCTAGGCCCAACAAACTGTTAGCTCATTAACACAGCAGCTGATTTTGTGCTGCTCCTGGACATAAATCCATCATTTTACTGATGATTATTGTACCAATCTAACATTTTATCAGAAGAGGTGAGTGCTAAGAAAGACCTCCGTCTAAATATGGAGCATTAGCTAGTGATAGACTTTCTCACTTTAACTCTGCTATTACAAGCCTCAGAAGCGCACATTATTAGCAAGTGAGCTTTATGGTAATGTTAGTTATGAAAACATTGTTAACATGTTGCTGTGCCACTAAGACCAGCAGCTAATAAGAAATTATTATTTTTTGAATATTTGCTTTTGTATTCCTGTGACTAAGGTCTTTTGTAATTCTCTCTGAACATATTGTATAATACAATGACCTACAATAATGCCTTCATTGGACACTGGACTAGCCGTAACAAATTTGATGATTTTGCCGACAGGTTAAATAGTAAAAAAAAAAAAAAAAAAAAAAAAATTCCATAGCACTTTTGCAAAGTGATTTACAAAGTGCAGGCAGTAACACAATAACTAAATAAAAGCCAGTGAAAAAATAAATAATGAAAATGAAAATGAAAAAAATGAAATGAATAATGAAAATGCTAGACATGAATCATACAAGGTTACAGAGGAATGAAATGGGAGGGCATCTATGTTCCCAGAGTCCTAGATGCCCTAAGATTAATTGTTTTCATGCATCATTTTCACTATTTCAGATATAATTTACTGAACATGGACTATCAGGTTATGCATCTCTGGTTAATATACCAGAGGACATGGACATTATGGGTATTCTTCTTTTTATATTGAGCTAACATAGGATTGTGTATGTTGCTAATGTTTAAAGTTATGTATTGTGATGTTAATGTTGTTTATGCCAGCGCTAATGCCAACTGTGTTAATGTTTTGTAGAGTTAATATAAAGGGTCAAGAGTGCACAGCCATGTAATTGTTCAGGGTGCTGGTCAAGTGCAGGAAAAATCGAGGAGTTCAAAATGTTAAAAGGTTGCTGCACACCAAAAATCCTCAGACCCACTTAATAAAAATAGGCTTTTTTTTGCTTAATTTTTTGCAACTACAAACACTCAAGTGAATGCCATTTCTCACTTACTATGCTTCCTTTTGGTTCTTTTGGTTGGTCTGGAGCATTTTTGTTGTGCATTTTTGGTGACTTTTAAACATTTTGATATAAGTATGTTTGGAGGCACCATTACCATAAACACCATCTCAGATGTAATTTACTGAACACATACAATCATATATATATTTTTTTCTTTTAATATATTTTTTATTTATTGTTCTACACTGAGAGAACATGGGGCCATTTGTATTTGAAAAAAAATTACACTGAGGGAATGTTTTTTCGGTGTGAAAATATTTCATTGATGAAATTTCGGACCTTGGCAACACCGGTTGCACCCTGGATGAAACATGGAAATGGACCAATCCTGAAACACAATCAAAACAACCAGACACACTCATACACATGCATGTACATATTAACATGCAGCTCACAAACACACACATGCGACCCACACAAACACACTGGCAGGGCCGAAGTCATTTCAGGCAGAACTTGTGTCCGGTTCATGGCTGCTCACGCCAGCACCAGGCTAACACGTCCACATGACACATTCCTCTTTCACAGTACTGACATTTCCGCTTTTATCCAACAGTATATTACTGCCAATCTCGATCAAAATGGGCCCAAGAATTAAGCACTCTATCGCCATGGCAACTGGTATTACATCTTTGAGCTTCTCTCATTCAGTTAACTATCTTCTATTCCTGTGCCTTCCCCCTGTCTTTTTTTCTCTTAACGTGTGCAGAGGACAGTAATGGACATGTAAATCCACAGGTATCCATGTTTTCACACACACACACACACACACATATACATATACCAGCCACTGGCACAGCATGATTCCCGCCAGCCAGGAGCACAAGTGCAACCGAGGGAGAGAGAGAGAGCATGAAAGGTGAGCTTATTTTAGGAAGAAGGGTGCGAGGCTGGAATGGAGTTTAATAGCTAATTTCAATTTCATCGGTGAGACGGGGACTCAGCGGGAGCCGGAAACCTGGTGGAAAACAAGCAGCCGCCAGAGAAGCAGACGGGTGGACTGCAGACAGAGGGTCAAGCTGCTGTTAGGCTGAACTCCTCGCCCTGTCTCAGTGAGGGGGAAGAGCGACTACAATAACGCTGGAGGAGGGCCAGAGAGAGGCCACTCACACAATTAACACAGGAGCTTAGAGAAAGGTCAACAGACTAAAATGGCTGTTTTGATGGGGGAAAAAAAAATTTTGCATACTTTCTAGTAGATGTATTTTGTTGTATGACAATAACTGCAAAACAACTGAAGTCAGTCGCTGATCAAAACAACTTCAGTTACCATTAAGTATTTACAAAGTGGTACAAAATGAGTGTATATAAAGTGGTTTGTGAGGACACGCAAAATTTATAAATTTTAAAACACTACAATTTGCAATTACAATTTGGCATTTTTTGGTGCTTTTATCCAAAGTGACGAGCACATGAAATTTTAATACAACACAAGCGAGGTACCAGTCAGGAGGACACTAAAGTCACACTAAAATTTTAAAATCAATTCTAAAACACAACCAGTGATTGGAGAAATATGACTGTGCCTTTGCAATGCAGTTAAAAGTCTGGCATCCGCAGTTTGGACACATTGCAGTCGTGTAATGATAGTTTGGCTAAAACATGACCAGGCCATTATAATGATCCCTACAAGCTATGATGAAAGCATGTATAACTCTTTGAAGGTCATTAAAAGTAATAAAAGATCTGATTCTGGAGAAAATAAAAACAGGAGTGAGCAAGCTTTATAACTTGGGGATGGAGAGTAAGAATCTGATCTAAAGTTTTTGGCACTGGGCACGACATGCTGGGCCAGAGTGCCAAGAGCAGGCAGAACTTGGCATTAGTGTGTTCAGGGCTTATAATAAGGACTTTAGTTTTGGAGGACTTAAGATGAAGCATATTTTCAGACATCCAGTCCTCAGCAGCAGCTAGACAAATGCAGTGAGGACAACTAACTGCAGGACAAGTACAACTGAGTATCATCTGCATAGAATGGAAGTGAAACATCATGCTGTCTGATAAATTTTTCTAAAGGGAGTGAGCAAAGAGAAGCAAATAAAGAGTTTTTTTATCCCTTGATTTTGGTGATTGGCGAATTTACACCTTGCATTCACCTTGGTTCGAGACGTGGATCTCACATCTGGTCAACATCTGGTCAAAAGCACCTTCATGCCTGTGCTCAAGCTCCATATGTACTTACTGTCTGGATACCTTGGCGTTCATGCATCTTGTTTTCATGTTGACTGCATGTATAAAATCTCCTTACTGGCACTGAAACAAAAAAACAGAAAATACATAAATTGAACAGATCCTCTCTGTTCAATCAATCCTCAATAGAGGCTGTATATGTAACTATGGATCTGTCTGCAATTATTTCAGTGTCTCAGTGTGTGACTTTAAGTGTGACTCCCTAATGTGACCATTTCACCTAAAGTTTTGTCAATTTGAGTGTGTTATTGTGTTGTGCTTCAGATTAAGATTTGAGTCAGTTTTATAGGCTGTGTAAGTCTGCAGATACAAGGAATTTGATATGAGGAGTTGGCTCCAAAGGCCAAGCTAAACATAAAACTAAAAAAAAAAAGTAGAAATTTTGAAAGTATTTTGAAGCACTGTATAATAAAAGTAAATGAGTGTTAAACAGATATAAGTAATACATAAAAACAAAAAATTAGAAGTTTAAACTCTCTCAGGATGTCTCCAACAGAGTTCCTTACAGTAGGAACTCTGTTGGATTCTGGCTGATGATAATCCGTGGAAGTCAGTGATAGAGATAAAACAAAAAAACAAAGAACAAATAAAAATGTCACGCCAGAAAATAATTGACTTGGTTCTGAGTGTTTCCAACACCGCAAGTGGAAAAAAAAACAAAAACAAAAAAAAACACTGTACACTGTGAAGTGCGAAACGGGCATTAATCTGCCAGCACTGCACGATGCATGGGGTTTACCATTTTTGGGAGAGTTAAATTGGTCCTAACACACAATTAGTTTTCCTCACTCTGTCTCCCTCTCAGCTTTCCTACTGTCTCAACAGCAGTAGCAATAAATACCTGCTCTCCTTTAAAAGATAATTATTGTAATTTTCAACCCAGACCCTTTTTTTCCATTTTCTATCAGCTCACCAATCAACTCTGACCAAAACCTCATCGACCGCTTCACTACAGAGCTAAAATTCTTGTCTCCAATACAGCTCTATCAGCCCAATGAAGACTCAAATCAATAAATGTGTAAAATAAACTTAAAAAATAAATTCTGCCCCATAGCACCTACACCTTGGCCTTTTCAACATCTTAATCACTGTAAAACAATGAAAAAGAGAGGTGGAAAATTTGCAAAGCTATCCTCCCATTAAAGAAAAATGAAAAAAGTAATCTGTTTTGAAGAGTAGTAAAACCCAGATTTAGCTGCAGCTGTGACTGATGCAGGGCACTAAGTCACAGTTTTCGGGGGGTTTTGCCGCACATTATTGTAAATGTGTGTAGAGAAGAAATGCCTCCCACTCTTGTGAAAGCCAGCAGGGCGCCTGAACAAATCTGCCTCTGAAGTGTGGAGCCATACAGTACATATGAATAGTGTTGTGCTGGCGGGGCGAGCACTGCACATTTGCTGAGAGTACTTACTGTGAAATCTGGTTTGTTACACTGTGCTCTCTCTCTCTCTCTCTCTCTCTCTCTCTCTCCCCTTAACATCCTTCTGGCTTGTGGTTGCACTCATGTTCCCTTCCTTACCTTCCATTTTCCCTCCATCTCTTCCTCCCTATCGCCTCTCCCACTCTCTTTCTCACCCCTTGGTTCGTCTGTCTGTCTTTCTGTCTTGCTCTTTTTCTGCGGGTTCAGGTGCTGAGGCCTGAAAGGAAGCAGCCAGCTTCTCGGCAGGAGGCTGCCGTTGGTTGCGGGAGAAATCCGCCCCGCTTCCTTCTCTCGGTCTCCTCCCCGCCTCCACCTTCTCCTCCTTCCCGTCATCCACAATTTACACACTCCACTGAAATGTTAATTTACAGGCGTGAACCTGCATGCAACATTAATGGGACCCCCTCCTGCTGAGAACAGAGGAGATAGCGAACATTTCAACATGACTTCTTATACTATGCATGCAACTGTGCTCCAAGATGAAGCGCATTACCCCAAGCTGAAGTGCTGTGACTCCTGCTGATAGTGTGTGTGCATATGTGTGTGTGTGTGAGTGAGTGTGTTCATCCATACAGTCTCATTTGTAGTGATTTATGTTACATAAAGTCACCTGGTCGTGTATTACAGAACTTGCAACTTTCATGATTAGTTCTCACATTCTCCTATCAGTTTTCCACAGCTGTGCATGTAGATAAGTGCTTTCTCATTCAGCTAGGACACTTTTCTACTCTTTTTCTATTCTGTTCTTTTCTGTTCTATTCAACTGCCTGAAGACAAATTTTAGGATGGTGGATAAGCTGTATGTTTATTTTGTTCTACTCTATTGCAGAGGTTTTCCAAGTGGGGTATGGGGACCCTCAGGGGCCCTTAAGTGGCTTCCATAGGGTCCTCAGCAAAATGAGTAATAGTTTATATCACTATAATTTAATTCAATAGACACTGATACAAATACAGAAAAAGAGTGATTGTTTCAATATAATGTCTGATGTCATCAGTTTGAATCTATTTGCACGACATCTAAACAATTTAATACTTAACACAAACCAAAACATCTTTTCATATCAGGGCAATAGCACTTAAAACCTTGAAACCTCTTGTTCTTTTCCATTCTTTTCTATTCTATTCTAATGCGGACACTTGTTTTTTCAGTTTGTAATTTTTAATATTCTATATTTCACCACCATAAATAAGTTGAAAGTTTTGTGTTACATGTTCTAAGTCCTGTGGGTTTGAAACTGTTATTTATTTTTTTAAAAGTGATAGATGACTCAGTGTCAAACAAGCTCTGGGTTCAATCAATTGCTTTATGCTGGTGGTGGACTTTTCCCTGGTAACTGCAGGTTACAGTCCTGCGAGGAGGGTCGGAGTCCTACTTCAGGCAATATCCTGTCATATTCTCTGTGGAAACTGAAAACAAAAACAAAACAAAACAAAAGAAAAAATAAAAATAAAAGCCACAATAGAAAATATATGACCATAAAAAGAAATACAAGTGTTTGTCATACAGAAATTCCAGCATAGCATGTAGATGTGATTTGGAGGCACTTAAATAAAATAAGTCACATCAGAATCATATCATGCATTATAGATCCCTGTTTTTTTTGGAACCCGTAGCACCTCCAACAGCTCTACCAGAAGTTTGAGCATCTCAGAAACATCTATCTGACTTCCACTGATCTGCACAACACCGAACCTACTCTGACACTGTGAACCCACACATTCGGCTCACACCTTGTTCACAACATGAAACCTACTTCGGTCTCACCAACATCAAGTTAAACAGACAGATGACCCTGTTGGCATATTATAAAAGCAGAAAAGGAGCTAAGTAAGTGTTGCTGGAGATCATGTACCTACTTTTGGCTTAAACCTAATATTTTTCCCTGCCTGGAGCTCATCTATTCGATCCTGATATCCGCTAACACAGTTCAGCATCAGCACAAGAGATTTGAACCTGCATCAAGCTCAACTTTTGGTAAAATCAACATTACGAAAACATGACATTTGCACTTCTGCCTGACTCCTGCTTAACCATTATAAATATCAGATTTACCAAACTCTACCAGTTAAGGGTGTGAAGCACTGCTGCGTCTCAGTGCAGTTGGATTTGAAAACATTTTTGCAGAATGAGGCCAAAGTGCTTTTGTAATTTTCTTGATTTCATCCCAAAATTGTATAGGCTGCTTCCTGTAACTTATGGTCGATTTTTAAAATATAGCTATTTTGTAATATTAGGTCTTTAAATGACTGATGCCTTATTAATAACACATGATATGCTCTGATTTCTATGCCAGAAATCAGTTGCTAGTGTTCAGGTGTTTCAAATGGCGGATATTTCATTTTTTGGAATGAAGCTCTTCCTTTGCACGAGCTTAACAAAGCCTTCATTGTTTTGGCTGCCCTACATGTTCCAGCAAATATATCTAGAGTGTGTATTCGCATAAGGCAGCCATTATGATAAAAGGCTTTTTAAATGTTTGAACTTAAAAAGAGTGACCTAGCTTCTTTTATCAAACACAGACTCCAGCTTTGGTTCCACTGAGAACCTTTAATCTAAGTGTTATTGCGAATACTTACTGGAACAAGGACACAGTGCGGTGTCCTCCCTTAATATGTTTCAATTTACAAATTAAGTCTGCACTTGCACACTCTGATCACAGCATGTATATTCACTCATTTTCAAAGAGAGGGTGAGCAGTGTATTTCCTTAATTACAATTTAGGAAAAAGGATCTAGAAATGAGAGGGATTTTATTTTTGGTGGTGTTTTGGGACTTAAAGTTGTGGGAAAAACACTGATTTGTGGCAGCATTCCTCAGGAGATTTTTTAAAATCTTGTCCCGTCCATCTCCACCACCAAGTGTCAGCATGTCCTCTTTTGTACTTGTGCATCACGGTCCTGTCCTCACCTTTTCCTTTCCTCAGTGCCCTGATGTGGAGAAGCTTCCCAGCGGATTTCCCAGCAGGCCCCATCAAAGGCAGCCTGCCAGACTGCTGACAGCCAGACGTCGCCAGCGCTTAGATAAAAGAATGAGGAAACCCATACTTAAAGAGCAGAAGGGTCCATTAATGCACTATACATCCTGACATTTCTAAAGGGGTAAAGAGACAGTTAAGCTCAATTAAAAAAGAGACCACATAGTATTCACTGGGTACTCGTGTTATCTTCACTTCTTAGAAACTTAATTGTCTTTTTGTGGCTTTGTCCTGTGTTGTAAAGAATCTCAACTCCACTGTCCAGCCTGACAGAATGGATAGATTCTTACATCTATATTTGAGTGTTGTCTTACATCTCCATTTCATTGGCTGATGCGTTAAATTGATGGCCCCTGATTGGCTCTGGGCCAAGGTAATTGCAGTTTCTCCCATAGAGAGGGTGCCTTTGGTTTACCTAAGGACAGTGTTGTCCCTGCCTCAGAAATAAGATGCAATATTCATTCAGAACATGATGTTGTTTCACACCTTAAAAGCATTTTTTGCACCCACGCTAAGCTGGTACAATACACCCACCACTGTGCTTGGTGCATTTGCTTGTCACAGTGATAACTCAAGACAGTTTTTTGTCTGATTTTGGTCAAACTTGGCAGCTGTTTGGAGGTCAGGTCAGGACCTTCAGAATGTTTTTTTTCCCCAAAAGGATCAAAGGTCAAGGTTAAGTTTAAACTGAAGAAAAAAATATTGCTAAAGAGCTTAGTGTTCGTGCTGGAGCTGCAATAGAATATCAAATAGTACCTTCAAAACCTGTGCAGAAATACCTTATTGCTGCAAGCTTTTGGTCAGAGAACCTCTCCAGGGCATCGTACCTTGCTGCCCTGGGGAAGTTCTATGAAAGTGTGCCATGTGATAATACAAGGGGCAGGGGCATATATACCAAAACAGCATGTGGCACAGTGGTGCAGGATTAGCATCTCTCTGAGTGCATTTGTCTATTTTCAGTCGTATCAGGATTCACTCCAACCACCTCATACGAAGCATTACTTTATACATTATGGTAATTGCATAAAAGACAGTGAAACAATTAGTAGTCTGCACCAAAATGTGCATTACAAAATAACACAAGGCTTGTTGTGCATCTTTACTGAACATACAGTATGTGCCAACTCGTAAAAATGCCTGTAAATCAACAACAAAAGCCTCTTTTATAATATACTAAGTCAAAAGAGATTATATTTATCTTACAGTCAGTGCAGCAGTATAACTGGCTCCAGTTCTTGGATCAATAATTAACCAACCAATGGAGGGTTGTCAGGTGATGTATGTTTGTCTAGACAGCCGTGAAAAGAACATTAGATTATTGAGAAAAAGCACAAATCCTGAGCAGCAAACCATGGAAACAGGTGAGACAGAATGTACTGTGTGCACAGCATGAAAATGCAAGTAAGCAGTAGTGTATATTAGGAACAGAATATGTGTGCGTGCATGCGCGTGTGTGTGTTTGTCACCTATGAGTCATGTAACGCATGTGTGTGTCTTTAGGTGACAGCTGTGGGAGCATACAGAGCACACTATGAGCACATTAGCAGAAAACGTGTACATACATGCATTTCAGACATATTATATGCTTTTGCTTTCTCCCTTCTCCAATTTCAGACATTTCTTTACAAGTACCAGATTGATCTCTGGTACATGAACCCCATTTAGTTTTCATTTAAAACCAATATGGCGACATGAGACCAAGTACAGAAGCCTCACAAGACGAATGAAAAACACATTATGTGCATTACTTGTCTCTAATTAGGCGGATATGAAGGTGTGCGAACGCAAAGCTTTTACACTTGAGAAACACAATCAGTTTGGTGTAAAAGGAAAAAAAAACATCCCCATCCTATTTAATTTACTAAACAGCATACATCATTATTGAAACATAAAGTACACATTTAAATTAGTGCTCCTTTGTCACAGCTAACTAAGCTCCTTTGTTTACTTCAAAACAATGCGTGCACCATTGGTTGCTAACTAATGCAGCTGCTTGTTAATTGTCTGGTAGGAGCAGTACCTTGGAAAACAGATTGGATGTATGAAAATGAGGGTCCTTCAGGGCCACCATGCCCACTGCCGGTGGAAACGTGGTGTCTGTAAAAAAAAAGAAAAAGGAAAAAAAAAAGAAAAAGAGAGAGAGAGAGAGCGAGACAAAAGAGTGACAAAAGAGTCAGAGCTTGAGAAAAAGTAAGAAAAAGAGAGCGCGAGGGAGATGTGGGAAGAGGAAGACTCAAGTGAAACAGTTTTAACAAAGTGGAAAAAGAGACGCAAATATTCAACAAAGAAATCTGTATCTTTCTCAGTCAATTAACCCACTCAGAGAATGCAAAACGAAGACTAGCTGATGCATATACACCTACACCGTATAAACCCTTCTGATCTGGGCCGGGCATTTAAGTGCAGAAAACAAGAAGGGATCAAAACAGACTCGGGCTTGCAGACACTTTCAAATGTAAATGAATTCAAGGCCCTGGTGCAACTGTCAGATATGGGAGATTAGCACTGGAAATGTATGCTAGCTGCTGAGAAATCAAGTGTCCAAAGTAGATGCAGCACTTCAATTAGCTCAACAGTTGCAAAATGATTGCAGTGCACGTCAGTCAAGTGGCAACCTGATGCTCATTACAGACGCTTTAATCCTTTGATGCCAGATTTTCTATGTAAAGCTTATTCCAATCTTGAGACACGTCAGCTGAGTCTCAAAATAACAAATAAACAATAAAATCAACCACAAATTATGATATTTTGGTCTTTCTGCATTCTTCGGAATCCAAATCGTGTTTGTATTCTGGGGTGGATGCACCTCCCTCTATTCTGTTTTACTGAGTGGTACTTTAAAAATTTGTTATGAATAGGTAGGTCTCATGCTTTCAGTATTCAATTTTCAACTTTCAGTTTCCAATATCAATTCAAGCTATCCAATACTACTAAAACATTTTAGTATTTCAAAGCTTTTTTGTATATAAGAACACTTTGCTCATAAGAACATCAAATAGAAAAGTAAAATGCAATGTAAACGGAATATTAGACTAAATTGAAAGAACATTGAAGAAATCAGAGCAATCTTCAAAAATCAGAGAAATCTGAGCTAAAGACAGTAAGATAGAAAAAAAAAAAGAATCAGAAATAACTGACATGAATCAACATATTTTTCTGGGTTTGTAGCACACTGAGACAAACTTTCCACTAATACAATATTTCCTTTGTCCCAAAGCACCACTGGAAGTCTGGAACATGAAATGTTTTTTTTTTTTTTTTGGAATGTTGTCATTCCCTCCAAGAAGTACCTGGAGGTGAGCCTTGTTTTCCAGGTCATGGTGAAGGAGATGGCCAAGGGAAAACGGTCAGTGACCTTGTATTCCAAATGGAGTTCATTGTTTTGTCCACTGGACAGGAGAGGAGGCAGCGACTTTAAATAGCTGACTCCAGCACAAGGACACACACTCCATGAACCTAGGCAACTAGGCTAATGTGTGCTGGGCCAACAGTGGCCATTTGGCTGGACACTGTACTGTTCTGATAGAATAGAATAGAATAGAATTGAAGTCACATAGGCTAATGTGCACAATTGTGAACAATTATGTTCTGTTCTATTGAACTGTATGTCATTACCTGTATTTTACTTTATTGTTTTGTTTTGGTGTGTATTGATTGGATTTGCATTGTATTGTATTGTACTCTATTCTATACTATTCTATTCTATTGTTTGAAGTTGCATTGCATTTTATTGTACTGCATCAAATTTCATTACATTGCATTGCACCGTATTGCATTATATTTCATTGCATGGTAGTCTAGTCTAGTATAGTATAGTTATTATACATAGTTTCAATTTGTAGCATTCTTAACAGTTGTATTTTTTCTGTTCTATATATCTAAATTCTATTCAATTCTATTCTGCTACTTGTTAAGCTAGTGAAGTACAGCAGGCAGCAGGTAGTGGGCTCCGTCTCATGCTCTGTCACGTCGGGTTGAACAGTCTTGAAATCCCCGCCAATCCCTCCTCTGAAATGCAGCAGTTTAGCCCTCCTCTGAAATTCAAATGAAGATTAATCATAGCCGTTAACAAGGCAGCTTGCATAATAAACCCTCCAACGGCTTTGTGATTCACTCCTCCAGAGGAGGAGGATGGAGAGGGAAGAGGAAAAGGGGAGAAAAGAGGAGAGGAGAGGAGGAGGTTGTATGTAGAGCAGAGATCAAGTCTTGTCTGCAGAGAGCAGCTAGAGAGCAAAGATAGATGGAGGGGAAATACTGAGGCTCAGTAGTGTCACTGTAAGTCTAATAGGCCAGGGCACTGTGTGTGTGTGTGTGTGTGTGTTATGTGTCTTCAGGACAATGAGACAATAGCTGTGCGTGTGTGACTGCGGCTTGGCAATGTCACTGTAAGTCTTAATAGGCCAGAACCCTGTGTGGGTGTGTGTTTGAGTGTGTGGGTGTGTGTTTGTGTGGTTGTGTGTGTGTGACTGTCTGCAGCAGTATATTCAGCTGCTTGGGTACGTGATTTTTTTTTTTTTTTCCTGGACGCAGACTTTCTGTGTGTGTGCATGTGTGCATTTCCACTTGCACGCTCTCCTCTCCAAACACACACACACACACACACACACACTCCTCGTCTGCGCGTGACATTCGAGTGCCTGTGACGCACCATCCGGAGGAAAACTAAACCAACCGACCGTCTAACTCAGCTCAGCCCAAATAAGCACATTACAGGCCTGCCGACCCGCCGGCTGCTCTGGCCCGCCCTGTCCTCGTCTGTCTGACTCACACACTGTGGCTCCGCTTTGGCCTCGGAACACACTTTAATCCAACCGATGTGTGTGTGTACACAATTATATGTATTATTAAGTGGCTGTAATGCCACATTAGCACAGCAAAAATACTTGGAAAGCATCTACAAGATCTACAGCGCTCTCAAATGAACCCTGTCTGATGTTTCATATTCGTAACCCCGACTATAAAACCAGTTTCAAATGGGATGATGAAAGCAGGGCAGTAATATTTTACAGCAGCTCTGCCATCATCATCTCATGACGTGTGTGTTTACAAAGATGAACTTGAACAGAAGCAAAGTGCTGCAGGCACACTGGACAAACAAACATTTTTTTAAATTATTTCCTGAGGTGCTTTCTTTCATTTGGTGCACATGCTTTTTACCATGCAGTTTCATATTGAAATTGATCAAATTTATGACTGAAAAAAAATATTTTAGGAGCCACTCCTGGTTCTGTCTCTCTCTCTCTCTCGCCCTCGTAATAACGGTCTATAGCCGCTTTCACACACACAGATTCCTGCACATTCCAACATCGCAGGAACGGGTAGTGATTTTCGTTATTTATACACACAATAAATTTCTGGAACATTTCAGTGTGCACTCATTCACACAGGCCATAACAACGCCGGGTAAGGGGAAAAAAGGGAAGGCGGAACATAAAAAGAATGCAGTGCAAGATGATAGTGGCAATGTACTTTCCAAACTTTGCCAATTTTCAGACACTTCTTCCTCAAGCCTCCAAAGTCCCACAGAAAATTGCAGGAAAAGAGCAGATCTATGTACGTCTTCAAATCCCAGTTGCAGTATAATTGCATGTCAGCTGAGTCTGCTGTGGTCCTCATATATATGCAAAAGCACCTTTTGATTTGCACTTTACAGTTGATTTGCACTTTACACTTCTCGCCTGGTTTATCTCTTAGGTTATTATTATTGTTAATTATGGTTAATTACCTCTGTACATTGTTGCACTGATGTTCATACTGGTTTCTACCTCACTCATTACACTTTGCACATTTTTTTCTCTGTTCAGATAATCATTACCATTATATGCATTATTTTTGTACTTATACTGTGCATTTATTATCATCCTCCTCCTCCTCTTATAATTGATTATTTTTAATCTACCATTTGCACACTTGTATTACCCTTGGCACATTTACGGTTGCACTGCACACTTTACTTCTGTTACAGTCATTTTATGTTATTTTTTTAACTAGTTTTTACCTTTGTTAAGTATGCTATACCTCTTTTCTTACTGCGACGAGTACTACAACAAAGCAATTTCCCTGCGGGGATCAATAAAGTTTTCTGAATCTGAATCTGAATCTGAATCTGGTGTTGTTCATGCTTATTAGTCATCTTAAAGGAACAGTTTACCCAAAATATATAGGATTGTATATACATAAAAAAAAGATTTTTCCACTTGAAGTGCAGGATATCTATCTAGGTAGTTTCTAGAGAGGGATACTCAGCATAATCCTGTTTATTTCCTGGCAAAGAACACTAGTGACCACTGGTATTTCATTGTCTCTACTTGCTTCTTATTTGTACGCAATGGGATGGATTGCACTCGGGGTGAATGGGAAAATATCTTTTTTTTTTTTTTCTTTGTATTTTGGGTGAACTGTCCCTTTAAGGCTGATACTTACAAACCTTACCAGCACACTCACCTGTATGCTGTAATGGTGCCTTAACATTTCCAGAAAAGGGTTTTTCTCTTTCACATACACACACACACACACACACACACACACACACACACACACACACATTATGGCAACCTGCCACGTAGCATTGTATTGTCACAGCATGAGGTCTTGTGCAGCAAAGTGCTGTGCAGCATGGCTCGCTGTAAAGTGTCATTTGGCGGTGAACATGACAAAACTTAATCAAACCCAGTCCCTATCGCTCTCTCTTACCTTTGAAGTATCACATGCATGCACACACACACACACAGACACGCATAAGCACATATATGGGTACACATGCACAGACACACGGAAATAGGAAAGCATATATAGTGACAGACAATAGTGTGGTTTCCATCCACTTGTTTTCATGCACATTTTGAATACATAAGAAACCTGAAGGAAACACTGAATTTCTGCAAAATTTTTCGCACTTGCTTGAGGTGGTTTAGTTAGTAGTCAACACAGAGAAAATACAATAAAGGCTGATGGAAACAGTATATTCAAAGAAACAATAATGTAGCAGGGACTTTTGGCCACTCTTTTGATTGACAACAAACATAGCAGAGGACAGGGGCGCATGTTCGTGTGGATGGACTTTTATTAAAGCCATGTATAACTGAGTGAGGGCTGTTATTACCACTTTTCCCAGAGCAAGGAGCTCATCAAATCTCTCCATCTTCCGAACTGTTTGGTCGCCCAACTTTGATTACATAATAGCCTGCAGGCGTGCATTATTCAAATGATTTGCATAATGTAGTTCATGGAAACGTGCATTGATTCAAAATTTCTTCGAGCAAATTGCGAAATTGCGCTTATAATATGAGCAAAATGTGGATGGAAACATAGCTAATGGCATAGACAAACACACAAATGCATATACACTTTTATACATGTATGCCCACACATGCAAATATGTACACGCTCACAAACACACACACACTCATGCACGGTAACTCAAACTCTGCTGAAGTGTTTTAAGTGAATAGTTCAAATTTTGTCTCATCCTGGTTTTCCTGAGTCCTGGAACACATGGATGAGGTGAAAAGAAAATTAAAGATGAAGAAATTTGTTTGAATTAATCTCTCAACTCCAGCTAATTTTAAAAAATCATTAATTATTATCAAACCAAGTAAGAAGAGCATTTACCATGATTGTTCATATATGAATCTGCTGTGCCATTGGTGGGATTGGGGCTGGCAAAATGAAAAGCAGGAGTCTCATGCACACACACACACACACACACACAAAGACCAGTTAATTACATACAATAACCTGTATGTGTCATTGCTAACCACTCTGTCTTTATCGCTACAGACTCACTTAGGCTTAGGCCAGTGGGGTTGGCAGCTATTTTAGCCAGC